>JANHAO010011226.1:0-17121 GCA_026873985.1 Saraca asoca | reverse complement strand
TAAAGGTTAGTGAGCTCTTCTTCTACTCTAGATTTGATCTAGGTTATTTTGAGACCTCATACCAATGGATCCTTGGGAGTTTGCTAAGCCAGGAAGAGAAATTTTTTTGAAATTTTTGGCCTCTTTCTCTCATCTTGGCCAAGCAAAAACCTTTAGGAACTTCATTTGAATTTGTATTTCATTTAAGTAAAATCTGTTGGGACCTAACCGCTAAGGTTTATACCAAAGTAATCATCTTCATTGAATTGGGCATAGTCGTTAGCTTATTTTGAAGGATTTGAAGTATAAGACTACTTTTTCATCTGTATTTATGAGTTGTTAGATAATTGATTGCAATTTTAAGATATATTATTGTTCAGAGGAGATAGATGCCAAAGAGGCAACAATTTGTGATTTGTTCTAGAGGAATTTATGAGATCCTTCCTTCATATTCTTATGAAAGTGAGGATTCTCTTCAAACCATCTTTGAATTTCATAAACATGGGCTTTATTAGCATATTTGTATGCTTCCCACCATTTGACATGAAATTGCCTTTGAAGAATTGGCCATTTTGCAAGAGAATTTTCTTTTGAATATTGATACTCCCATGAATAACACCATAGAAGACCAATTTTTAAATACAATTGAAGAAGGATAGGAAAATTCCTATAATTTAAATTATCAAAGTAAGATTTGAAAGTATTCCATTCTTTTTTGACTTTTACTCGGAAGATTTTGGGAGTAGGAACAAAAAGATCCCACCATCTAAAATCCAATTTGGAAATTTAGATTTTTTGTTTTGGTTGAAGAAAAACAACTAAGGATGTTTCTAGGATTTATTTTGATAATAAATGATATTACCTAAGGTTTTTGGTAGTCCCATATGTATAACCATATGGATCCCAAGCTATGGAAAACTTTTTCATCTGGCAAAGGGTTTGGCCCCATTCAAATGGAGAAATAATTTTTTAAATTTGGAAAGTTGAATGAGTGATTAAAGTTTGATCCTTTGGGGATATATTATGTTTTAATTTTACTGATCCAGAGTCAAATAAAATTAACTCATAGAACTCTCTAGTTCTATTAAAAGCATCAAGAATAAAATGAAAATTTTTGGAAAACTCTTTTGGGATTTTTATCCTAGAATTCTAGTTCCATTTGGACTATATTTTGGGGGATTGGTTTTGGGTAATATATGGTAACAATTTTTGTGGGTTGAGGGTCAATATTGGCAATTTGTTTTGAGGAAGAGCTAATAACTATTTTTTGGTTCTTTAGGTCCTCAATTTTCTATAGAATTTTGGTCTAATTCAGGATTATATCCTTAGTATCTTCCTCATTAGCAATATATGACCAAGATTTTTTGATGAGGGACAAGGGCTTTTGCATTTGGGAAGCTATTGCTTGAAGGGTTTCTATTAAGAGGATATAGCCCTTAGGAATTTGGCATTTGGAAGAAGATTTTTGAACTTGCTTTCCTTTGTCTAAGGAAGCATTAGATTGTGATTTTGGACCTAAAGGCATGCCTTTATTTTTATCTTTCTCCTTCTCTTTCTTTGGACGCATTATTTCCCCTACAAAAATTCCTAAGTAAGAAAATTAGAAAGAGAGTTTGAAGAGCCTTTAATGTAATCTATTTTAAAATCAAAAGCACTTAAAATTGCTTGCCATTTGGCAAAATTTTGTTTTGAAGCTAGATTTTTGACATCTCTTTGCAAAACATCTTTGGCTGATTTGCAATTGACTTGCACAATGAATTTTTGGTTTAAAAGATTACTTTGAAATTTGTTAATGCATAAAATAATTGCTAAAATTTCATTTTTAATAGTAGAATAGTTTTGTTGTGCATGATTTCAATGCTTTGAAGTAAAAGCAACAACTTGCTCTTTGTTACTTTTATTTTGCTTAAGGATTCCCCCATATCCTAAATCTGATGCATCAGTTTCAACAAGTTTTAATGCAAACGGATAAAAAATATGCATACATGGAAGACATTTAACTTGAGATTTAACTTTTCTAACAACATTTGTGTGAATATTTGTCAAAGGAGGAAGAGTCTTTTTGAGATGTTCATGCAAAGGTTGTATTATATTGGACACTTGAGGAAAGGAATCTAAGACATAATTTAAACATCCAAGAAATCTTTATAATTGGGTTTTATCAATAATTTGATCAGATAATTTATCAACAAATTGAATTACTCAATCATTTGGAGTAATAGTTCCTTGGAAAATATAATAACCAAGAAATCTAATGTTTGTTTGAAACAAACAGATTTTCTTTTGAGAAATAGCAAGACCATTCCTTTGGATAATTTCTAAGAAAATATTGTTATGTTTAAAGTGTTGATCAATGTTCTCAAAAAATACAAGAACATTGTCAATATAAAAAATCATAAATTTTGTAAATGGATTATAAATATCATTCATAATCCTTTGAAATTTTGAAGGTGCATTTTTAGGCCAAAAGACATTAAAATCCATTCTTATTGTCCAAATGGAACTTTCTATGCTATTTTGTACCCATCTTCAAGTTTAATTTGAATTTGCCAAAAACTAGATTTCCTATTGAATTTGCAAAATGCAACCTATTGAGTAAATTTTTTTTATTAGGAATTGGATACCTTATTCTTTGAAGAGCTTTATTGAGAGGCTTGTAATTAATTACTAACTTCAGAGTTCCTCATTCAATGTCTGCATTTTTGTTTTCATAGAAAACAAAATATGATCGAGGACTTTTGCTTTTACTAATTATTCCTTTAGCAAGGAGATCATTAATTTTTTTTTTCGTAGAACTCTAAGAGTTCTTGATTCATTTGTATAGGACGAGATTTAGATGGTATTTATTTTTCAAAAAACTCTTTTTCATATGGTAAATCTATTATATATTTTTTTTTCCAAAAAAGCATTTGGGAGACTAGAATAAATTTGAATTTGTATTTTATTTTTTAAAGATTTTATTTTGTTTTAGACAATGGATGTTCCCAGAAGCTATTCTATCTTTTTGAAGTAAATTTCCTGAGAAAGATAATTAATTTGATTTTTTTTATTTTAACAAGATTTAAGTCTTTGGAAACTAGTTTTTTGATAAATTGAAAAATGATTTCTCTCTTAAGCTTTTTGTGACTATACCTTCATCAGTTACTGAGAAAGGCATAATTTACTAAATAAATAGAGAATCTAAAATTATTCTACTAGTCATATCTTTTACTAATAAAAAAAGAGGTGTTAACTTTGAAAGATGAGTTATTTATAGCTACATCTGAAAGTTTATAGTTTATGTGGAGTTTGGATCCATTTGCATATCTAAGTCATTCTTTAGTTTTTTCAAAGCATTTTGTTAGTATCAATCCCTCTTGAATACAATTAAGATCTACCCCGATATCAAAAAAGGCTATAGTTTCAATTGTATATTCATCTTTAATAGTTAAATTTATGAGGATATACCATTTTTGGATTGAAATATTAGAAATAATTTTGAAAATTTGTTCATGGATTTCTTCTTCTTTTTCTTTTTCCTTTCTTTTGTTTTAAAGGGTTGAAAGAATTAAATCACAATTATTGTTGTTGTTTTAAATCTTTAACTTCCTCTTTTAGAAGATTAAGCTCATGTTGCAAATCCTGAATTGTGACAAGTTTACTAGTTTTTGAGCTAAATCTATTAAAAACATTCTTAAAATTATATTTATCTATTTTAGTGCATTTTATAGGCATGGAAGGTTTCTCTATTGTTTGTTTAAGTTTTTGAGGTAATTCTTCTTTTGCTCATCATGGGGCAAATGACAGATGACTTCAAAAAAAAGATTTTGTTCTTTTGTAAAAACATTTACCTCTTTTTTGGAAGATGATGTTTCTTCTATTTTAGAAAAGCAACAATCTTCATCTTGGATTTCTCTGTTATTTTCTTGTTTAACTTCTGCTATTGCTGTTGAGAATTCCTTAGTATCGAAAGATTATTCGACTAGAAGGCTGTTAATTTTATTTAGAACTTCCTCTTTTATCTCTAATTTCCTTAATTTCTTATTTAATCTACAATATTTAGCTATGTGACTTGGTCTATTACATTTAAAATAGATTGGTCTAATATCCTGCTTTGAAGGAGGAGTATACTTTGGTTTCCTATGAGGATATTTCATCCTATAGGATTTTTTCTCCTATTTTGGCTTGCTAGACTCGGTTTGTTTGGCCCCTTTGTCTATGCTTTGATTTGAAAGTCCTTGGACATATGAACACAAATTGTTCACAAAATGAGCTTAACTCTTTTCTATCGAGGGTTCTTTCTTTGGCTAATTACCTTTAAGTTTTGTCATCTTGGCATACTTTTAGAGCTACTTTTTGGACATAAGCAATATGTTGTCAATAAATAAGTTACTCATAAAAGATAATCACATTGAGCTGATTTCTAATTTTGTCCCTAACTTTATCTCCTAAAGACCTAGGGAGTCTTGCTAATTTTTTTTTTTCAAAAAGGTTGATTGCTATCAAACCTTGAGTAGATCCTATTGAAGAATAGATTTTTATACCATGCAAAATCTCCAAGGGTTCTACATTTAATATTAGATAGCAATTCAATAGATTTATCCTTCCATAGGTAAGGGTCTCCTATGAAATGTTTAGTGATTGTAAAGATTAGAATATTTACTGCATCAAACATAACTACTCCATTGGCATTTTATTTTGATTGATTCTAAGATTTGGTCCTTTTCTATTTGCATGAGATGTTCATTCCACCATCCTTTAAGTTGGCCAGTAAAACCCACAATTAAGACTTGAATGACTATTGCATCATCACACCCATGGGTTGTTTGATAGATTGTACTAACCATAGTCATTTTTTGGAGAAGATTAAGGATCTCATATTTAGATTTACCATTTAAGTTTCATTCATAGATGTTATTCCTATCATAGGAATTCTGAATAATGAGGGTTTTTTTGTTATGGTTTGATTCGAAAAACTTGGGATAGGCTTTCTAGGTGCTCTCCAATTTGATACTATTTTGATAGCTTCTATCTTTAAATCTTCACCATCTGAGGATATTTCAGAAGCTTTATCCAAAGTTTGGATTTTTCTAGTACAATTCCTACTAGATTTATCAGTTGGAGGAGTATCTAGAACTACCATAGTCTTTGATAACTTTTGGTCTAATTGTTCTATCATTCTAGCAATTCCTATTTTGGTTATCATTTTAGCTTTTTAGGCTTTGGTAAGGATTTTCTACTTATCTTAGGGTATTTCATAAGGTTTAAACAAATGCTGAGCAATTTGTCTACTAGTTGTGGCTTTTGAGGATTCTACAATTTCACAAGATAAAAGTTGAGTTCCTAAGGTTTGGAGATATTTATTGGTATAATTATTTTGTTCCATCAAAGACTATGTCTTTAAAGGAAACAAGTTTAGCAACATCTTTAGCCTTAAAACGTGCTACTATAAGTGGTTTATTAGGATTTATAGTTTCTATTTGGAAAACTTTTTAAGGAGGTACTTTTGAAACAAATTTCTCTCTTTTAATAGTAAACCAGACCTGGGTGGTCCTACAATTTATATTTGTTGATCTATTGAATAGGTAATCTATTTGCTTGGCTTCAACATAGGCTTCAAACCATTCATAGAAAGGAATATTTGTCTAGAATTTTCTCATGAATTTAAAGCAAAAATCATGAATTTATTCTTTTAGAAATCCTTGAAAGTTTGAAAGAAACCATTCTCTCTGAGGAGTCAATTCCCCTAAGTAAAAGTTTTCTTTCAAAGAGTTTATATCAATTTAAAAAATACTAATAAAATCATTTTAGTCATAAATTATTTCACTTTTGGATAATCATTCATGAGTTGAGAAAAAGTTGGAGATAAGGAAGATTCTTTAGATCTTTCCTCCTTTTCAGCCTTTTCTTTTCCTTTGGAGTTATTTCTAGTATATATAGATTTGGGTGTCCTAAAGGCATTATCCATTCCTCTTAAGTTGATAGCAGATAGAGACCTCTTTAGGCTAGATATATCTACTAACATAGTTGAACTAGAGGTTACAAACCTTCTAGGTTTGTCTAGTTAGGCCAATTTGTAGTAGAAAGGTTTTCTACTTCAATTATTCTAGGAGTATTTGAATTGTTGGTATCCTTTCTAAAGAAAAGATCTACTTGCCCAGAGACATATTGTATTATCTTAGAAACCTATGGGCTAGGAAGTTGAGATTGTGTTACTTTAGGTAAAGACCATCTCTCTGGCAACTCTATTTTTTCCCATAGAGTTACTATAGGTATTTGTACTCTTGCTTTTGAGGTATCTGTTAAGAAAAATGTTATTTACCCTCTTGCACTTGGTGCTTTTAAGATACCTAAGTTTTAGGTATTGTAAAGTTTGTACTAGATCCTATAGGTAATTACTACAAGAATAGATCCTGGTACTATATTATAACCATGCAATTTGGTATTTAAAACTAGGAGTTTATCTCTATGTGTTTCCCATAAATAGATAGAGATATCAGGAAAGCAGTTGAAGTAGATTAGTCCTTGTGATACACTTGTTTCATTGGCTTCTAACAAAGAGTCATCAAATCTATATGCCTGCCACATCTCAAACATAACAATATAGTAGTGTTTAGTCCTAATTTAGTCATGGGTTTTGCTACAATTTGAACACAACCTAAGTGTAAAAAGTTGTATCTTGATTTTTGTTTATCAATGTATTTTTCTGAAATAAGAACAAATTCTTCTTGCAGAGGGTCACATTGATAAATCTTTCTTCAATTTTTATATTGATCTATTAAAAAACTGAAAACTAGATTTGTAAAGCTCTTTGTCTGGGATTCTAGGCATTTGCTAGTTATCTATTTACTGATGAAAACTTTCAAAATCTATTTGCTCTTTAAAAATAGATTTATAGTTTTCTTTAAATTTTATTTTTTAAGATGATGAAGATGAGGATGAAGAAAATGAAAAGCTTGAAGATAGAGAAAGATGCATGAAAACTAGAAAATTGTAAATTCTTCACTTCCAATATCAAAGCTTTCAGGTTTCATAAAAATATCAATATGAATAGTAAATTACTTTATCATATGAATTAAATATTAGTTTCTCCATATGAACTTTAAGATCTGGATTACTTAGCCTCTACTTATGTTTAACATAAGAGCACGAAAGACAGAAGTACCCTTTTCTCTAAACACTCTCATAAACAGGACTTACACTTCTTTACAAACTCATGTCTTACTGAATGCTATTAGTTTTCCAAAATAAAGGTTCACATTCAAAGACTAACATACACTTCATAAAAGCAATAATAATTTTCTATGCATATATATATATATATATCTTTACTTCCCCCTTGGCTTTGATACCAGAGAACATGAAGGTGGACCCCTAAAGCAAAATATAAAATAGTTGAAATTAAAGAAGCAAGGATCATAGACAAACTACAAATATGTAAAGATAGAAACAAAAATTTTATTGATATTTGAAGAAGAGCTTACAGAGTTAGGAGAGGGGACTTGTTCTAGAAAACTAATAACACTTAGTAAAACAACTAAGGTGGCCCCTAAAATGGAGACTATGGAGGTAGCCCCTAAAACGAAAGGTAAAATAGTTGAAATTTAGGAAGCAAGGATCATGGATAGACTACAAATATGTAAAGACAAAAATAGAAATTTTATTGACATTTGAAAAAGAGCTTATAGAGTTGGGAAATGGCACTTTAGCCAAAGTGGGTAAACTCTGGTGTGAAGAATACAATTTGAGATGCTCTATTTATAGAGAATTCTCATGCTACTAGAATAATAAAATTATTGCTATAGTACAGACTTCAATAATTTTCTTTTGAGAAAGAATGACATCTACAAATAGCTCCATCAACTTTAGTCATCTTTATTTTAAAGAATGATTGCTATAATGAAAGCTCTATCAACTTTAGTCATCTTTATGTCATTTTGGCTTTTCCTTTGCTGGTGGAGGAATTCAATTTGAATTTGAATTTCATTTGACCCAAAATTTGCATTAGAACTTCATTTGAATTTGCATTTCATTTAAGTCAAATTTGCTAGGACCTAATCACTATGGTTTATGCCAAAGCAATCATCTTCATGGATTAGGCATAGTCTTCAACTTCTTCTAAAAGATTTGAAGCACATCTTGTTTAGAGGAGATAGATGCCAAGAAGGCAGCAATTTGTGGTTTATTCTTATGGAAGTGAGGATTCTCTTCAAACCATCTTCAAATTTCATAAATTTCATAAACATGGACTTTATTAGCATATTTTATGGTCGCCGCCATTTGACATGAGATTTCCTCTGAAGAATTGACCATCTTACAAGAGGATTTTCTTTTGAATATTGATACTCCCATGAATAACACCATGAAAGATCAATTTTTGAATAAAATTGAAGAAGGATATGAAAATTCCCATAATTTAAATTATGTTAGTCTTTGAATATGAACCTCTATTCTAGAAATTGATAGCACTTAGTAAAACATGAGTTTGTAAAGAAGTGCAAGTCCCATTTATGAGAATGTTTGGAAAAAAGGGCTACTTCTATCTTTCGTACTCTCATGTTAAATGTAAGTAAGGGCTAAGTAATCCAGATCTCAAAGTTCATATTGAGAAACTAATTTTTAATTCATATGGCAAAGAAATTTACTATTCATATTGATATCTTTATGAAACCTAAAAGCTTTGATATTGGAAGCAAAGAATTTACAATTTTCTATTTTCATGTATCATTCTTTATCTTCACGCTTTTCATTTTCTTTATCCTTATCTTCAAAAATTAAATTTAAAGAAAACTTTAAATCTATTTTCAAAGTGCAAATATATTTTGAAAGTTTTAATCAGTAAAAATAGATAATTGAGAAATGCCTAGAATCTCAAACAAAGAGCTTTACAAATCTAGTTTTTAATTTTTTAATAGATCAATGCAAGTTATAAAAATTAAAGAAAGATTTATCAATGTTGACCCTCTACAAGAAGAATTTGTTCTTCTTTCAGAAAAAAACATTAATAAACAAAAATCAAGATATAACTTTTTACACTTAGGTTGTGTTCAAATTGTAGCAAATCCCATGACTGGATTGGGACTAAACACTGCCATATTGCTATATCTGAGAGGTGGCAGGCATATCAATTTGACGACTCTTTGTTAGGAGCCTTTGAAATAAGTGTTTCACAAGGACCAATCTACTTTGTCTACTTTCCTAATATCTCTATCTATTTAATAGAAACACGTAGCGATAAATTCTTAGTTTTAAATACCAAATTACATGGCTATAATATGGTATCAGGATCTATCCCTGTAGTAATTACATATAGGATCAAGTGCAAACTTTACAATATCCAAAACTTAGGTATCTTAAAAGCACCAAGTGCAAGAGGGCAAATGACATTTTTCTTGACAAATACCTTAAAAGCTATAGTACAAATACCTGTAATAAAACATGGGAAAAAATAGAGTTCCTAGAAAGATGGTGTTTACCTAAAGCCGCACAACCTCAACTTTCTAGCCTCAAGTTTCTAAGATAATTCAACATACCTTTAGGCAAGTATGTCTTTTATTTAGAATGGATAGCAACAATTCAAATACTCTTAGTATAACTGACGGAGAAAACCCTTTTACCATAAATTGGCCTAAACTAGACAAATCTAAAAGGTCTGTAGCTTCTAGTTCAACTATGTCAGTACACAAATCTAGCCTAAAGAGGTCCCTATCTACTATCAACTTAAGAGGAATAGATAATGCTTGTAGGATACCTAAACCTATATATACCAAAAATAACTCCAAATGAAAAGAAAAGTTTGAAGAGGAAGAAGGATCTAAAGAATCTTCCTTATCTTCAACTTTTTCTCAACTCATGAATGATTACCTAGAAGTAAAATGATTTACAACCAAAAGGATTTTACTAGTATTTTTCAAATTGATATAAATTCTTTGAAAGAAAACTTTTACTCAGAGGAATTTACTCCTCAGGGAGAATGGTTTCTTTCAAACTTTCAAGGATTTCTAAAAGAACAAATTCATAATTCTTGGTTTAAATTCATGAGAAAATTCCAAACAATTATTCCTTTCTTTGACTGGTTTGAAGCCTATGCTGAAACCAAGCAAATAGATTACCCTATTAATAGATCAATAAATATGAACCATAGGATCACCCATCTCTAGTCTACTATTAAAGGAAAGAAATTTGTTTTAGAATTACCTCCTTTACTATTAAAGGAAAGAAATTTGTTTTAGAATTACCTCCTTAAAAACCTTTTCAAATAGAAACTATAAATTAAATAAACCACCTATAGCAGCACCTTTTAAAGCTAAAGATGTTGCTAAACCTATTTCCTCTAAAGACATATAGTCTTTGATGGAACAAAATAATTATACTAATAAGTATCTTCAAACCTTAGGAACTCAGATTTTATCTAGTGAAATTGCAAAATCCTCAAAAGCCACAGCTAGTAGACAAATTGCTCAACCTTTTTTTAAACCTTATGAATCTTGCAAGATAAGCAGAAAATTCTTATCAAAGCCCAAAGAGCTGAAGTGATAACCATAATAGAAATTGCTAGAATGATAAAATAATTAGACCAAAAGTTATCAAAGACTATAGTAATTCTAGATACGCTTCCAACTGATAGATCTAATAGGACTAGTACTAAAAAATACAAACTTTGGATAAAGCCTCTAAAATATCTTTAGATGGTGAAGATATAAAAATAGAAGCTATCAAAACAATAGCAAATTGGAGAGCACCTAAAAATCCTATCCCAAGTTTTCCAAACTAAACCACAATAGAAAAAACCCCTAATTATTCAGAAATCCTATAATGGGAATAACATTTATGAATGGGACTTAGACGGTAAATCTAAATATGAGATCCTTAATCTTCTCCAACAAATGACCATGGTTAGTACAGTCTATCAAACAACCTATGGATATGATGATACAACAATCATTCATGTCTTAGTTATAGGTTTTACTGGCAAACTCAAAGGATGGTAGGATGAATATCTCACACATATAGAAAAGGACCAAATCTAAGAATCAGTCAAAATAGATGCCAATGGAGCAGTTATGTTTAACTCCAATGGAGAAGAAATTTTTGATGCAAGAAATACCCTAAACTTTATAGTCACCAAACATTTCATAGGAAACTCCAACCTATGGAAGGATAAATTTATTGAATTACTATCCAATCTTAAATGTAAAGCCCTTGGAGATTTTGCATGATATAACAATGCATTCTATAGTAGAATCGACTCAATATCTAATAGCAATTAACCTTTTTGGAAAGAAAAATTCATAGCAAGATTCCCTAGGTCTTTAAGAGACTAAGTTAAGGGCAAAATTAGAAATTAGTTCAATGGGATTATCCCTTATGAGCAACTTACTTATGGATAGCCTATTGCTTATATCCAAAATGTAGTTTTAAAAATATACCAAGATGACAAAATTCAAATCCAATTAGCCAAAGAAAGAACCCTCAACAAAAAAGAGTTAGGCTCTTTTTGTGAAAAATTTGGGTTCATATGTCCAAAGACTTTCAAACCAAAGCATAGATGAAGAGCCAAACAAGTCAAGTCTAGCTAGCTAGAATAGGAGAATAAAAATCCTATAGGAAGAAATATCCTCATAGGAAACCAAAGTATACTCTTCCTTCAAATCAAGATATCAAACTAGTCTATTTTAGATGTAATAGACTAGGTCACATAACTAAATACTGTAGATTAAATAAGAAATTAAGGAGATGAGAGCTAAAAGAGGAAGTTCTAAATAAAATTAACAACCTTCTAGTCGAAGAATCTTTCGATACTAAGGAATTTTCAATAGAAATAAAAGCAATTGAACAAGAAAATAATAGAGAAATCCAAGATGAAGATTGTTGCTATTCCAAAACAGAAGAAACATCATCTTCCGAGAAAGAGGCACATGTTCTTACAAAAAAACAAAATCTTCTTTTTAAAGTCATCTATCACTTGCTTGATAATAAACAAATGAAGAATTACCTCCAAAAACTTAAACAAATAATAAAGAAACCTTCCATGCCTATCAAGCACACTAAAATAGATAAATATAATTTAAAGAATATTTTAGACTATTAAACCTACACAATTCTAGATTTACAACATGAGCTTAATCTTCTAAAAGAGGAAGTGAAAGATATAAAACAACAACAATAACAACATTGTGATTTAATTCTTTCAACCCTTCAAAACAAAAGAAAATGAAGAAGAAATCCATGAACAAGTTTTCAAAATTGCTTCTAATGTTTCAATTCAAAAATGGTATATCCCCATAAATTTAACTATTAAAGATGAATATACAATTGAAACTATAGCCTTGATTAATACAAGAGTAGATCTCAATTGTACTTAAGAGGGATTAATACCAACAAAATACTTTGAAAAAACTAACGAAGGACTTAGATCTGCAAATGAATCTAAACTCCATATAAACTATAAACTTTTAGATGTAATTATAAATAACTCATCTTTCAAAGTTAACACCTTTTTTCTATTAGTAAAAGATATGACTAGTAAAATAATCTTAGGTTCTCCATTTATCCAGCCAATCATGTCTTTCTTAGTAACTAATGAAGTTATAATCACAGAAAGCCTAGGAGAGAAAATCATTTTTCATTTTATCAGAAAACCAGTTTTCAAAGGCTTAAATCTTGTTAAAATCAAAGAAAATCAAATTGATTATCTTTTTGAAGAAATTTCCTTCAAAAAGATAGAATAGCTTTTGGGAACACCACTTGTCTAAACAAAATAAAATCTTTATAAAATAAAATACAAACTCAAATTTGTTCTAATCTACTAAAAGCTTTTTGAAAAAGAAAACAAGATATGGTAGATTTACCATATGAAAAAGAGTTTTCTAAAAAATAAATACCAGCTAAAGCTCATCCTATACAAATGAATCAAGAACTCTTAAAGTTTTGCAAAAAAGAAATTAACGATCTCCTTGCCAAAGGAATCATTAGTAAAAGTAAAAGTCCTTGGTCATGCTTTACTTTCTATGTAAACAATAATGCAAAAATTAAACGAGGAACTCCGAGGTTAGTAATTAATTAGAAGCATCTTAACAAAGCTCTTCAATGGATAAGGTATCCAATTTCCAATAAAAAAGGGGTTTACTCAATAGGTTGCATTATGCAAAAATCTTTTCTAAATTTGATATGAAATTTGATTTTTGGCAAATTCCAATTAAACCTGAAGATAAATAGGTTGCATTATGCAAAAAACTATTCTACTATTAAAAAAGAAAATTTGGCAATTATTTTATGTATTAATAAATTTCAAAGTAATCTTTTAAGCCAAAAATTCATTGTGCGAGTTGATTAAAAATCAGCCAAAGATGTTTTACAAAAAGATGTAAAAAATCTGGCTTTAAAACAAATTTTTGCCAGATGACAAGCAATTTGAAACACTTTTGATTTTGAAATAGATTACTTAAAAGGCTCTTCAAACTCTCTTCCTATTTTTCTTACTCAGCAATTTTTATAGGGGAAATAATGCCTCCAAAGAAAGAAAAGGAGAAAGATAAAAACAAAGACCTTGCTTCAAGCCTAAAATCACAATCTAATGCTTCCTTAGACAAAGGAAAGCAAGTTCAAAAATCTTTTTCCAAATGCCAAACTTCTGAGGACTATATCCTCCTAATAGAAACCCTTCAAGCAATAGCCTCCCTAATGCATAAACCCTTGTCCCCCACCAAAAAATCTTGTGTAGATATTGCTGATGAGGAAGATACTAAGTATATAATCCTAAATCAGACCAAAATTCTATAGAAAATTGAAGACCTAAAGAACCAAAAAATAGTTATTGGTTCTTCTTCAAGATAAATTGCCAATATTGACCCTTGGCCCACAAAAATTGTTACCAAATACTACCCAAAACAAATCTCCCAAAATATAGTCCAAATGAAACCAAAATTCTTGGATAAAAATCCTAAAAGAGTATTTCATAAAAATTTTCATTTTATTCCTAATGCTTTTAATAGAACCAGAGAGTTTTATGAGTTAATTTTAGTTGATTTTGGGTCAGTAAAATTAAAACATAATATATCCCCGAAGGATCAAACTTTAATAACTCATTCAATTTTCAAATTGAAAAAAAAAAATTATTTCTGCATCTAAATGGGGACAAGCCCTTTACTAGACTAAAACGTTTTCCATAACTTGGGATCCATATGGTTATACATACTAGGACTACCAAAAAGCCTAGTATAATGCCATTTATTATGAAAAAAAATCCCAAAAACATTCTTAGTCCTTTTTCTTCAACCAAAACAAAAAATATAAATTTCCAAATTGATTTTTTAGATGGTGGGATCTTTTTGGTCATACTCTGAAGTCTTCCCAGAAAAAGTCAAAGAAGGATGGAATACTTTCAAATCTTGCTTTGATAATTTAAATTATGGGAATTTTTTCAATTTTATTTAAAAATTGTTCTTCTATGGTGTTATTCATGGGAGTATCAATATTCAAAAGAAAATTCTCTTGCAAAATGGCCAATTCTTCAAAGGCAATCTCATGTCAAATGGTGGGGAGCATACAAATTTGCTAATAAAGCCCATGTTTATCAAATTTGACCACATTTATCAAATTTGAAGATGGTTTGAAGAGAACCCTCACTTCCATAAAAACATGAATGAAGGATCTTATCAATTCCTCTAGGGTAAATTGCAAATTGTTGCCTCTTTGGCATCTGTCTCCTCTAAACAAGAATATGTCTTAAAATTGTAAGAAATTATCCAATAACTCATAAATACAGATGAAAAAGCAGAGTCTTGTGCTTCAAATCCTTCAAAAGAAGCTGAAGACTATGCCCAATCCAATAAAGATGATTGCTTTGGTATAAACCTTAGCAATTAGATCCCAGCAAATTTGGCTTAAATAAAATGCAAATTCAAATGAAGTTCCAATGCAAATTTTGGGTCAAATGAAATTCAAATTCAAATAGAGATTCTTTCACCAGCAAAGGCAAAGCTAAAATGACATAAAAATGACTAAAGTTAACAGAGCTTTCACTATAACAGTCATTCTTTAAAATAAAGATGACTAAAGTTGATGGAGCTACCTACAGGTGTAATTTTTTTCAAAAGAAAATTATTGAATTCTATACTGTAGTAATAATTTTATTATTCCTTTTGCACTAGAATTCTCTATAAATGGAGCATCTCAAATTGTATCCTTATGCTGGAGTTTATCTATTTTGGCTAAAGTCCCCTTTCCCAACTCTCTAAGCTCTTGTTCAAATATCAATAAGATTTTTGTTTCTATCTTTACATATTTGTAGTTTGTTTATGATCCTTACTTCTTTAATTTTAGCTATTTTGCATTTTGTTTTAGGGGTTAAAACTCATTCAGACGTAAGGTCGACTACTGAAGTGATAGGGAGCTGAGAAATGACCTACTAGTATAGCAAAGTTAGTTACACACATCTGAAGTGGTTCACTAAGCACATTTCGATGGTCAAGTTAGTCTTTTAGTAAAGTTTTAGTAAGTGTAATGAAGATCATCTTAAAGAGGGATACCTACTAGTATATATATAAGTGTCAAGCATGCCAACCAATGTGCTATTACATGAATGGAGTGTTATCACATTTCTTTAGTATGTTGGTAACATCAACAAGACTCTTGCTAAGTGCTTACCGTGATCACATTGTTTATACATGCCCGAGTCACAGATTTTATTATGCGTTAGTTAGGTGATCAGTTCACTAAGCTCTCATTTGGCCAAGTCTTGCATATAGGTCAATTAACCAGATGAGGTCAGTTGATCGGTCAAGACCTAACTACTTGTCATAGTGGCTTCATGAACTAGCCCTGGCTAGTTAACTTAGGTTGATTGATTGGAAACTATAGGCTATTTTAGGCCATGTCATTTATAAAGATAAAAAATAAGAATTGTTTTGTTATTTTTTTTAAAAAAAAACTTACTAGTGTACAATAATAAGTCTTAAACTCAAGTTTCCAATGTGAAACTCTCGATTTGGTGAGGCTGATCGGTGAAGCATGGCAAGGTCGGGAAGCAACCTGTAAACACAACAAAATCAGTCACACATAATGGAAGTGGTCTGTTGAGCACTTTCCAACTATCAAGTCAGTATTTTAGAAGAGTTTCAATAGTGTGTAGAAGACTATCTGAAAAAAGAGATACTTACTAGTATATATAGGTGTCACATGTACCAATTAGCATGCTCTTAGATGAATGGCATGTGACTAAGTGTCTTTAGTATATTGGTAATGCTTGTGGGAATCTCGCTAAGTAGTTGTCATTATAACATTGTTTACGCAGACTTGATCACCCTTTTTGTCATATGTTGATTTAGATGCTTGGGAGGTTAGCTTGTTCATGTTTTTGGGCGATCAATTCTATGCCGCAAGCTGATCAACCAAGTGTTATTGGTTTCAACTTAGGCCTGTACCTTTGTTCTTACTCTATAGTTATTTCCTTAGACTGTTCGACTTAGCCTTATTATCCTACATTTGGTTAAGTTGATCAACTTGTTGTTGGTTTGGCTCCTCGTCGATCAGCTATATTCCAATGCAACATCGAGTTATTGCTTTTGAGTGGATCATTCTTGTTGTGGGGGCTTGATCTTACTTGTAGTGCCATAGATTGGTTGATCAACTGTGGCTGTAGGCCATTTCTAATGACTTGATCTATTGCAGAGCACATGCTTACCGGTAACAACATAGGTTGATCGACTTGTCTGCTTAGGCTGATTGATCGGTCACATCTTGGCCTCGTTGATTGACTATGGCCATGTGAATTAGTACCTTCCGATGATCTGTTAAGTTTGTGCTAGTTGACCAGCCACAGTCTAATGGTTGTTCATTTTGGGCTATGTCATAATGCAATCTTCTTTGCAAAACTAGTTCAATAAACAATTCATATCTTAACTTTATCCCATGTGAAATTGCATTTTATACAAAAATCCAAAATATCAAGAAAATTTATATAGTTAATAACACAATATGATGTGTATTTTGTTTAAATATCCGTAAGTGCATGGCATAGTTGTAGCTAGTACCAACAAATATGGGTCGATCCCACAGAGAAGTTAATATTAATTACTAAAATCTTTACAACTTAACTATCCAAATTTATTGAGAAAAGAGCAAGTAATAAGGAATAGAAAAGAAATAAAGATGAATAAAAGA
>JANHAO010011225.1:0-17109 GCA_026873985.1 Saraca asoca | reverse complement strand
CTCGCTAATATCCCTCGCTAATTCCATCGCAAATTAAATATTTCTCATATTTTGCGAGGGATAAAATTCCCTCTCTAAATCCCTCACTAAATGGTTTATTTAGCGAGGGATATCGGTGCCCTCGCTAATCGCCCTCGCTAAATGGCAGATTTCTAGTAGTGACCATTGTCTAGATACTTACTTTAAACCATATATAGATCTCTTTGGTTTAACAACCATGTGTTCTTTGTCCTTCTCTTGAAAACCACTTAATTGTTTCATGTATATAACCTTTATCAAGTCACTATTTAGGGGAGGCCATTTTGACATCTATTTGATGTAGATCCAAATCAAAATGAGCTACCATTACTATAATAACTCAAAATGAGTCCTTAGTTGAGATTGGCAAGAAGGTTTCTTTATAGTATATGCTTCACTTCTGAGTATAGCCTTTTGCTACGTGGTCTAGCTGGTACTTCCTAATCTCACCT
This sequence comes from Saraca asoca, assembly GCA_026873985.1. Lineage (NCBI taxonomy): Eukaryota > Viridiplantae > Streptophyta > Magnoliopsida > Fabales > Fabaceae > Saraca > Saraca asoca. The sequence goes on along the minus strand of JANHAO010011225.1, from coordinate 16,639 downwards.
TGAGCATTTAGCTAACTTTCAAAAACCCATTTGTATTTGACCAGCCTACAACTAGCAGACAATTCAACTAGATCCTAGACTTGAATTTTGTGCATTGAAGCTAATTCATTCCTCATCGCACTAATTCATTATGAAGAATTAGGACCAGATACAGCCTATGAAATGTAATGGGATTAGTATCTTCATTAACATCAAACTTATGCTTCTACATATAAACTAGATAATAATTGAAAATTGTTAGTCTGTGAACTCTATGGGGTCTCTTAAAGGGAATTTCTTTAACTATTTTCACTAGTTGTACATCTTCTACCATTGGTTACACTAGATCAACTTGTGGGACAACAAAAGATGACTTAATGAGTTATGGTGCTTGTAGAATCATAACACTTTCTTCTCTAAAAGTCATGATACACAATATCTAGCTCCTACTATCCAACTCATCTTCAAAATAAATGGCTTTGTCTAATTCAACTACTTTGGTGGAATGAGTTGGATAATGAGATCTACGACCTCTTAGGCCATTGAAATAGCCAAAAAAACTATCTAAAAATGGTCTTTGAATCAAGTGTCTTAGTAGAGGGGATATACAGTTTAACCTTAACTTTACAACCCTAAACAATGAAATGCCTCATATTAGGATTTCTCCCATTAATCAATTTATATGAGGTTTTAGGAACTAACTTGCTTGAAACTTGATTCAAAATATATGTAGTAGTCTTTAAGGCATCCCCCACAAAAACTCTAGCAATGACAAATGAGCCAACATGCATCTTGCCATGTCTATAAGTGTTCCATTTCTTCTTTTTGCAATATCATTCTGTTTCAATGTCTTAAGCATGATATAATTAGCCTCAATCCCACACCCTTATAGATACTTGGTAAAAGGATTATGATTTCTCCTAGTCTTATCATATATACCATCACACTCACCACCTCTATTAGAGTTAACACATTTAATTTTCTTTTCTAATTTGAGTTCAACTGCAAACTTAAATGACTTAAAGGCATCCGGTGATTCATATTTTTTATGAAACAACTCAACCTATAGTTATAGGTGTAATGAGTCCACTAATGTTAGTTTGATCAACTTTAGGATATCCTATTTTCTACTTCTTTTTTCCTTTCTAGCTCTAGCATAAAATTTTCCTTTGATACATTCTATGCATGTGTTAAAATCTAAGAAATCTATATCATGAAAGACTCCTTCTTTTATGAGTCTTTGCATCTTTTCTCTAGAAATGTATCCCAAACGCTTATGCCACATCATCGAAGATCTCTTATTAGTTTTGTTCTTTCCCATCACTGTATTAATCAAGTTGGCAAAACTAGGGTCCAAATTGATTGTTTACAATCTATCATACAATGCACAAGAACCAATCACACATGAATTGTAAAGTAAATCAAATTTTCCACTACCAAAATGACATAAATAACCATAATGATCCAAAGAAATTATAGAATCAAATTCTTCCTTATAGAAGGTATATAAATAGTATTTTTAAGTTTCAATACATGACTAGTATATAAATATAATGAAATAACTCCTATGTGCTCCATTTGACTTTGTTGTCATTTCTAAGTTGAATAATTAGCTTTGCATCACTTAGCTTCCTCGAATTTCTCAATGCTTGTAAGAATTTGTCACATGAATGATATCACTAGTATCTAACCACTAAGTGTTTGATGGCACATCAATAGTATTTGATTCAAAATATACTAAATCTAGAAGGGTGCTTTTCTTCTTTTTCTTAACCTACTTATTATATTTGAAGCAGTCTGCCTTCTTATGCCCATATTTTTTACAGAACCCTATAATTTCCCTTAAACTAAGCTTTCATAGGCTTATGATGTTATTCATTCATTTCATGCTTTTCCTTTTCATAGGTCAACTTCCTTTTGTATCCTTCTGACGTGATTTTATTCCTTGTTTTGAAATTGAGTTATGAGAAATTAAGTTGACATTTTGAACCTAGCCTTTTTTCATGTCCTCTTCTACTTGATTAGCAATAGAAATTAATTCGTTAATTGTCCATTCACCTTTATAGGTATTGTAGAATGTCTTCAAAACATTGAATTGAGTGGTTAACGATTCCAGTGCAAGCCAAATCAAGCAGCTATCACTAATGTTAACTTTCATGTTTTTCAAGTAGTGAACCAACTTTAAGATATACTCCCACACTTTGCTAACACCATCACATACAATCTTGTCAAGTAGTGAGAGATATTGACCTTTCTCAGTCTTATCAAGCTTTACATATTTCTTAAAAACAAACTTGAGAAAGAATTTGGCATTTTAGGATTTAGGAATACTTTGTCTGATAGTCTTGTTCAATGTGAACTTTATGACTATCAAGCACACTCTATTTGAGTGTATCCACTTTTCATGTTTAGCCCTTTGTTTATCACTTAAATTTGTATTAACAACAGACTTCTCTTCCCCAAGTGACAGATCAAGATTGGTGACCGTCAAATAAAGTTTTAAAGACTTGGCCTTATCTTCATAGTTCATCTTCTTGAATGTCCTTACAAAAGTAAATTGCATAGTCATGGAAGCTAAGAAAAATTTATCAACACATTAATACATATAACACTTTAACGATGCTTTTATTTTCCTCATAAACATTAATTATGCAATTACATATAGTATTATACTATAAGACCTAACACCGATAGAGCATTTAAAGCCTTATAATATAAGAATTAAATATTACACTTCTAAAACTTAACTTCAATAAGATGTTTAAGATTTTAAAAATATATTATTTAATCCTATACTCACATTATCTGCATTACCTTAGAAGAAAGAGAAAATTTGTTAGACTAAAATAAAGTATTTCAAAATTTTGTTAAGGCCAAAGGTTGAATTTTTCCTTTTTATGATAGGCCATAGTGCAATTGTTGAGGTCTTTTTGAGGCCAAATCGTAAATTTTCCCATTTCATTTTGTTTTTATTTAAAATGGACACTAACATTTCTGTACCTTCATTTTTCGAGAAAGCTCTAGCGACTCTGGCATCCTTCTACTTCATTTTCATTTTCTCTTCCAAGTTACTACTTCTTCTTCTTCTTTTTCCTTGCTTCTTCTCTTTTCTAATTGAGCTTTTACTTAACTTTGTGGTACTGCTGCTTGCTGTCAACAGTTGCTGCTTCTCGCTTAGTGTACTGCAACCCTGTAGATAGTCTACTCTAGCCTCACTCTAGCTAGCCTTAATTTGTTCCAGCCAACAAGCTTCATCCCAAATCTATTGGCAATTCATGTTACCAGTGCATCACTCTATCTTTAAGCTGCTGTCTAGCACCAGGCACCCTACTTTTCTTCTTCTTTGATCTGTTGTCATTCCTCTCAAGTCTAAATCTTTTATTTATAAAATAATGGAATTGTTCTCTTCTTCTTAGATAACATAGCGAACATAGGAGCTTGAAAATATTATCATCCTGATGGACACTCCCACCTCTACCACTAGCATCACCAACCAAGCTTCCGACGACCTCACATCACTAGAGTCACCGTGAGAGTGTCTTAACTTTAGGTTTCTTCTTTTCCTTCAAGGCACAGTTGAACTGGAAGATGGGTAGCAATAGCAGACTAGGGTCTCCACGGCTTTTGAGCCAATCAGTTAAGATTCAAGGAAATGCACTTGGGAGGCATTAAGAAGAAGATTTGTTGTTGCCATAGCAGAGCTTCTACTACAACAAAAAGTAAAGCAAAATAAATGATGGGAAACAGCCATGAGCTCCAGCAAACATGCTCATAACTTGTGCCCTTGCATCTACTAGCCTAACCAATAGCCACGATACAATGTAATTGCTGTTGGTTGAAAATAGAGACCGAAGATGGATAGAGATGATTTTAGTTTGGGTAGTAAAAAATTTTGATTGGAACATTGAAGACAAGCTAAAAATGGAGAACTTTTAATCCTCATCTTCCAGTTTAACACTTCCAAATGGAGAGGCCATGGCTAGGCCTAGGAAGGCAAGCTTGTTTGCATGTTCATCAAATTCCAAGATGTTTGATCAATTTGTTATAATAGGATTACACATTCACTAAGTACATGCATACTAGGGACATGAAAGCTACTTATAAAATAAGCTGATGGTAAGAAAAACATGCCTTACTTAGTTTAATAATTTTGGGTAGATACCATTAAAGGCATAAATAAATTTAAGTTCTTGAGATTTTGACATAGAATGGCTTATAGTAAGCAAAAAGTTATTCATGATAATTAGATACTAATTTTAGCAATTTAACTATGTTTAGTGACCAAAGAGTGAGGAATATTTATGGAGTGCCTCTGTTCATTACCTTGGAACCCAAGATAAAATTTGTGCTAATCGAGGTGAGTAGATAATCCTACTCTCTTAGTAAATCCTGTTTTGTAATATGAAATGATTTTGTTATCCAGATTATTATGATTTCTGAGTAATTATATTTTTTATGTTAACTTGTTTCAAAAGTTTAATTGTATATTGTATATATGAAAATAATTTGCCATGATGAAATTATGCATTTTTAAATTGATGATTTCATGTTATTATCTTATGTATAAATATGAAAAGAACTTGGTGTACTTTTGTATTTTGTGATGAATATGATTTACAAAACTTGTGATTTCATATTTTTGAGATATGAAATTTTTGATATTTTTGAAATTATGCTACATGGAATGATTGACAGTACTCTCGTACTCTTCATAGAAATGTTTAGTATCTTTGGTTATAAAGGATAGCATAACATTTTATAATTGATTTATTATTTTGAAATCTTGGATCCATTGGTAATTCCCTAGAAACTCTCGAGTATACTTGTGATTAGAATTTCTATGGGAGAAATAGGGGAAGAATATTTGATTTGTGTGTTTTGATGGATATGGAAGTCTCTGTTAAGCTGGTTACTTGTAAGAATTACTCCTTGGATCTTGACAATATTTGGATAAAATAATTGTTATGAAATATTTTGCTATTTGTGAATTGAAAAATTTTAGAAAAGGAAAACTATATTGAACTTCCCTATGTTTACGCTACAATAATTACTTTTTATAGCATTATATGTTATTGCTTATTTTATTATTGTGGAGTTAAAAGAAAAGTTAGTTTTCATGGAATTATCTGCTCACTGAATTTCTATAAAATTCACTCTTTTTCTCTCCATATTTTTCAGAGCCAGAATATAATACTACAGTCCCTCCACACCATCCTGATTTAAGATCTACTCACTGATCGAGTAGATCATGTCCTGCAAAAATTAAAAGTATATAAATGGTGTATATAGTGATAGTTGGTATAGGGGTAATACATATGTGCTTTGTCTGGATAAAACCTAGTAGGTATAGTCTTGTGTTGTCTAGGTTATAATGAACTTGATTTTGTTGTACAAGTTTTGTATATAACATGTAGTCATTTTTAGTTGTATAGGCCTTGTGCTGGAGGTCTAAAAAATAGAGGAAATTCTGTCAGATTTTTGGCAAATATTTAATGAAGTATTTGTTTTTATGTATAAATTAAATTTTGGACTATAGTATATTGAGTCAAATTAGGAAAGATTTTGCATAGTCAAACTTATAGGAAGTTTCCTAATGGTGACCTTCTATGTTAGTCACGTTTCATAAATTGAGACATGACATTATCACCAACATATTATATTAATAATATCATACCAATATAATATTTTAAATATTATTAATATAGCATTCTTATTTAATCAAACTAAATAATTTTAATTATTATTTAACAAAATTTTATGCAACTGAGCTATGATAGGTGGACTCACAATTACATAAAATTTTATGGCATAATGTAAGTTAACTTGATTTCTACAAAATTATATACCTTAAGCATATAAACACGCTAAAATTAATTTATTTACCCTACAATATCAAAAACATCTAGAAAAATTATATATTATAGCTCTTAGTATATAAATCACATACAAAAAATTTCAAGCCCAAATAATTTCAAATTAACACTTAAATAAAATGAAAAAATTATATAAAAATTTTTTATTTCTAAAAAAATCTGAAAAAATACCTAAAAAATGTGGTCAAATAGTGGAGCACATCGGTGCAATTAACACCACCATAAAATGTCAACAAACTGATGCATAGTGCTCATGCACAATTATGAGCCAACTAGTCTTGCCATTTTCTTGACCTATTTCCATTGTTTTCAGGTTTGCGTTGCCTATATTGGGTCTAATTACAACCCAATTGCAATTTAGTCATTTTCTCTTGAATTTTTTTATGGGATTTGTTTAAAAATTATTTTAAGGCTAACTCATGTTTCAATTTGAAGAGAAATTTGAAAATTGTGCTTTAGTTTTGCATAAGACTAACCTTATCTTCTATTTCAATTTTTTTTCTCAAACTAACAATTCCAATGGGTGTACTATGAAATCAATTTAGGCTTTTTCATCCTAAACATGATCTAAACTAAAATGACTAATCAATTTGAACAAATTATTACAAAATTGGCCAAATTGTGAGAAAATTTATGTTTATACCAAACAACCATGAGCAAAATAATTTCAATTTCAAAATATTAATTTTCTAACAATTGTTCTAATTGAATTGTGCAATAAGCTCAAAGCAATTTATATAATAATTTCCTTACAAAAAATTTAATAATTTATCAATATAAAGCTATGAAATAATTTAAATAATCACAACAATATGAATTCAAAATTATTCAATCATTACAATATAGATAAGATAAAATTCACACTCTATTCGCACACCATTAGTCATGTAACATAATTTGTGTGGCTTTGATACCATTTGTTAATTCTTTTCTACATTTGGACTGATGAAATTGTGTTATTACAACATAAATAGAATGCAAAAAAATAAAGTAGAATTAGGCATGAGGGTCACCTAAATTTGCAAATTGATCAATTATTCAATATTAAGTTGATCTCTCTATTATGCAATTTCTTCTTGACAAGTTTTCTCATCCTATGAAACTCTAGCCATCACACTAAAAAGGGGGGGGGGGAGAACACAATCTACAATCTAATGGGATGTAATGCAATTAAATTATGATTTTAGGAATAGGGATCCATTATAATAAAATAATATTATTTGGCAATAACCCAACCCATTATCGAAGATATCTAATCCAAAAATTGGGCCTAAGTATTATTATAAACCTATGCTTTATATCACCAACATGGGCTAACAACACTTTAACATTTAGAATAAATTTCTAAATTATGTTAGGTTTATAATAGAAAATTCCAACACTGATTTCAATGAGTTAATTGATTTATTCCATGTTTGGAATGTCTAAAAACAAAATTTTATTTTATTTTGAAATGAATTTCTTTTTAAATGATGCTTAGATTTAAGTTGAAAGAAAAATTCAATTCATTTAATTTACACTTCTTGTTTTGATTACATTTATGCCATTATAAAATATATCAAATTTATCAAGGATTTTACTATAATTCATTTCATTTGGCATGAAACACATGTTATATTAATAATTTTACCTCATTACAACATTTTATTTATCATGATATAATTAAAATTTACCTTTTAATTAAATTTCATATATTTTTTAATATGGTTTAAATAAAAGAATTCATTTACAGATTAATTGAAATAATTATTTTTGATATTGTTTTCCAATATTAGAATTCATTTGTAAATGAATTAAAATCATTTGTATTGATGAAATGAAATGAATTCTATAAAAAATTGATTCCAAACATAGCATTATAGATGTCATTATAAACTCTTAAATAAAGTTTATGACATGCCTACTTGAAGTGAAGTAATTCATTTTATTTTTAAACTTTTGATGTCTAAACAAATTTTTTAAAAAATAGAAAAATGCACTTTACACATTTAAATTTTACGAAGTGACAAATTACTTCTTAAATTTTAAAAATTTATAAATTATATCATTAAATTTTAAAAAAGTTACAAATTATCCATTTAAAATTCAAAAGAAATGATGAAAAGATTAATTGACTATTAATTTTAACTCTATACTAGTAAAAATGTATGCATTGAATACACATTATTGATTTGTGATCTTTAAACTTAAATCATAAAACTCGTAATTTATAATAAAATAAGATATTTAATTCGAGTTTTGTACCTTGTAGGTGAAGAAACAAGTCTCTCAACAAATTAGATGCAACATATTTATTAATTTAGTGATAAAATGAATAGAAAATTAACATTCTTATAGTTTTTGTAAACTTAATGGAGGTAATTTGTAACTTTTTAGAAGTGTAAAAATGTAATTTACAAATTTCTAAAATTTAAGGGAATAATTTGTCACTCAATAAAATTTACAAAGTAAAAAGTATATTTTTTTAGGAAAAAAAGACTTCTTGAAAAATAAGTCTAATTGTGTTATTTGATTTCTAATATATGTAATTATATCATCATTTTCATTTCTGATTTATGAATTTATGCAATTAATGTCATGTGGCACTATTTTGGGCTTTTACAGTGACTTTTCTTTTCACATGAAGTGGCTGAAGTCCTTAAACGTTTCTTTTTTTTTTTTTTTTCTTTTTTTGCTAATGGGGTGACTCCTTAAACGTTACTCAATGCAATTAAGAAACATTTATTAGTTGATATTTTGAACGTCAATGGTCATTTTATTTATTATTTTCTTATTGGTAACGAATGATCATTTTATTATAAAATGCTTAATATTGCTTCTGGTCTCTCGAATTTCAAGAATCTTGTGTATTGTGGGAGCAATTACAATTTACAAAACTGAATGTCGGCCAAAATTAATGTGAAAAACAACTCGACTGTTGGAAGAAAGCAAAAATTAATTATTAAATAATAAACATTTAATTTGAGATTTTAAGTATTGTGAAATGGCACCTCATATTTCCTAATTTTTATCGGAATAGAATATTATTTTTTAGCATTAATATTAAATGAAATAATTTGTCATCTATATAATGGCAAAATCATTAAATATTTATAATGAATTTTAATAATTTTTTTAATGCAAATTTCGCTCAATTATTTGTACATAACTTTTCTAGATTTTACAAACATTGTACTTAATCACATTTGTAATCCTTTTTGACAAGTAAATACAATAAATTATGTCTTTTTAACATGTCTAATTAACACTATAAAATATATTTTTATGTTTAAAATTCATCATTTTTTTTTTCAAATTGGAGTTCTAATCTAAAAAAATAAATGTTTGAGCTCCAACCTTAAAAGTTGAACAACAATATCTCCATTACAATTAAATTATTTAAGACTGAATATTTATTTTCAATTATTATAATAAACACATAAATTTATATGGTTAAATTTAAAGAGCACAAAATTAATAAAAAAAATAGTTGTATGATTTATGAAATTTAATTAAGTTATTTACGTATTTTTATAATTTAGAAGATTATAAACACATTATAAATAATTAAGGAGAATTCTTTGTAATTTAATTCATTTTTTCCTTTATAATTTCAACTAGCATTATGTGTTGTCATCTGAACACACTGTTACAGTATAATTTAGATAGATTATTTATGCATTTTATCCTATTACAAAATGTAAATAAACCATTTAGGTATTTTTATAGTTTAGAACTTATCAACAAATCGTGGTAATCAGAATCAGCCGAGTTGTTTGAGGTAATTTACTATTTTTTTTTGTTTCCTTTATGGCGTTAGCTAAACCAGGATGGTAGGATCGACCTTTGGAGTACTCCCCAGTCACCGAGGAGCTGTAAAATATAAAATGAGAACGAGGGAAAACACCAGTGGAAGCAAAAAGGTCAATCCGAGGTAAAAACCAAATTCTTCTGTTTTCTTAAACCCTATTTTCCCTCTCATTTTTCCCAGAACCAAAAAGTTTTGAAGAACCAAAAATGCCGGTAATTCTATTATGTTCTCGTAATTTCAGATTCCTTGCTTATGATATTCTTCTACTGCAGATACCATGCAAGGGTTTGCTGGCGATGATTCCTGACTACATTGTTTCGATTTCGCCTTCGCACCCTCTCTGAGATAATCCGCTTGTTTGAATTGCTGAAGGTGAAAGCTTCTCCTTGTTCCCTTTTTTCACTCACGAATCTGAGCTTCTTTCCTTGACTTACTAAATGAGTCTGCTTGTGGGTGGGTTTGACTATTGTACTGTTTTATTTCACTCTAATTGTTTCCAATGAGTTGTTTGGTTGACGTCTAAGTTTTGATATCTGGATTCCAACTTTAAGTGTCAGCTGGCAAGTGCAATGTCTAGGGCGTGAAATTTTCCAATTGAATGTACTATGAGCTTTACTGGAGTATTCTGGTTGCTTGCTTTGTGTGTGTGTGCGCGTGTTTGGGGGGGTTGTTAGATGTCAATGTGTAAAATTAAAGTCTATCAAAGAATTCTCTCTCTCTCTCTCTCTCTCTATATATATATATATATATATATATATGGGTTGCTTCCTTTTTGTCCTTTTTTGGTGCACGGGTATGGTTTTCTCAGCACGGACTCACCTCTTTCACCAAAAATGGTTGTCTATTGGCTGTGTAGTTGATGCTAAATTTCTTAACTTTCTACTTTTTCCATATTGCATTGTTGGGCTTTGAAAAAGAGCAAATGTTTTAGACAGTCTGCACTTGGCATGGTTTTCTTACAAAGTTTTGGGAAATATTGCAATTCATATGCAGTGTTTATCCGCTTGAGCGCAGGTTATATTGGCAAATCCACCCAAGTTTGCTTGATAGATTGGTCAAGCTTTCAAGAGTAACACCTCAACTTTAGTGTACTTGTACATGATTTAAAAAAAAATGACAATTGAGGTCTGAAGAAGTTTGTCCCAAGAGGAATGTTGAAATAGAATGAGATCTTGCTGTATATGTCAAAATGCAAACTTTTCTTTTCCCTGAATTGCTTTTTTGATTCACTTTCTAAAATTTTTGGTTTACATGCTTCAATTATGTTGTTGTGAAGTAAGTATAATATCTGTTGCCGAAAAAAAAAAAAAACAGAAAAATTAGGATCTGATGTTTCTGTGTTCTTCCTGTTTATCACTTTCTAGGTTGCTGCTAAAAAGGTTAAGCCCACTAGCAAAGTTACTCATAAATCTAGTTTTGAAAATAGGTGCATTTGCATTTTGGGGCCTCTAAAGTAAAGTAGCTGTTGGTTGATTATGTATGGCGCCCAATCCTAAAGTGGCAGCAGCCTATCGTGCAATGAGAGATCTTGGGATTCAGGAAGTAAAAGTGAAACCAGTGTTAAAGAAACTCCTAAAATTGTATGATAAAAACTGGGAACTTATTGAAGAGGAAAACTATAGAGCTCTGGCAGATGCTATATTTGAGGAGGAGGAAAATCAGGTGTACATACATCCTGCGTTGTCAGTTAAATGTTATGCTTCTGGTCTCTTGTACAGACTCTCACCCACTATTTCATATTATTTGACAGTCGCTGGAACAGAAGAAGAAAGGAAAGAATGTTGACATGGTAACACTCGTTATTCATGATTGCTTAAGTCTACCTGCATTACTTTTTTCGATCCTATGCCTACATCTGCTGAAATGCCTTCCTGGCTTTTCTAACAACCAGGGAGATGAGATGGATGTTGATGATGCTCAGATGCATGATGAGTCTGTGCGACCATTGAAGAGGCTGCGTTTAAGAGGCCAAGATAGTCAGGGTTCAGAGCCTCTCACCGGATGTTCTCCCAGCTCAGCTGTCTCTCCCTTGAAAAAACCTAAAATTGAAGATGAGACATTAACAGAAAGCTGTTCCAGACAGCAGCCTCAAAACACACCATCATCTCAGTCTGCCGGAAATGCAAGGGCAGAAGCACGTCTAGTTACATCAAGAGATGGTATTGTTGACAAGGGAAAGCAACCTGTATCACCTCAAATTGCTCCAAGAGGAAAAGCACCATCAGCAGTGGTCTTTAAAGAAACAACTGTCAAACACAAAATGCCTCAGACTCATGCACTGATCAAGCCCAAGGATGAGCCTGTTGATGACTTGCCAGATTATGCTGTTCCCATTGCAGTGATTCGACCTGGTATTATGCTGGTTTTTCCTTGATTAGAAGTTTCTTGCTTTCTTCCTGAATTTGTTTTTGATGGCATGACATGGTTGTGGTAATTTTTGCTTAATATGATTTATTCTTTAGATTCTCATAATATACAATTTATATTATTTTGGACTGAGACTTTCAATGCCAATTTGATTGGTCTGTTGGATTGTATGCACACAAGATGGAAATATTATCTTAAGGAAAATACAGAACAGAAGTTTAAATGTAAAGCTCCTCAAAATAAGAAAGTCAATGTGCAAAATGTGGTTTATCAGCTGAAAATTTTCTAATTCCCCCCCCCCCACACACACACACAACAAAATGCAAGCATATTTGCAGCAATTGCAATAATTAAGCCCTGTCAATTGTCAATTGAGTGGTGGCAGTGAAGCACTCGTGCCCACCACATGCTTCCAGTGTACATAACTTACTATTATGTAATTCTGTATTTAAAGAAGGTTTCTGCTCGATTTTGCTCAGATGTATGGAAAATCTCGGGTTATGAACACCCAAAGTGGTCTTTATCTCAATTTTAAATACCAGAGAATCGCACTGGTGCACCTTTATTTATTTCTTATTTTACTGCGAACATATGCTCATCTTTGTATTGATAATTGTTTGACTAGTTTGGTTTGAAATTTATTCCTCCCTTAGAAGAGCCATCATCTGGAAGGGATTCTTCAATGACAAATAATGCAACTGGAAAACAAAATGGCCATGACACTTTGGCATTACAATGCAGAGATGGAGAAGTTAGTGGTGAAGATTTTCTCCCTTTACCAAATGACAAAGAAGCAAACTGCGAGGTTGCAATCAAACCAGAAGAAGGCTTTTCTAATGTACAAATAGCCTCCTTGCTGTTTGGAGAGGTAAAAGTTTCTATGAGCTGCATATATGCTCTTAGAGAACCAGATTTTCATTTGCTTAGTCCAGATCATATCTGTTGAGAAAATAATTAGGGTTTAAGAAGAGAAGAAGTAGAGAAGCTAGAGAGAGTTGCATAGAAAACTCTGATATATTATAAGTATCAAATAAGATGGCTGAATTACATAAGACTTAACCCTAATGCTCTATTTATGTAAAGCTACTGAGAAAGCACAAATACACAAGGAATTTAATACCTTTAAATTTTGGGTGCACCCATAACATAACCTAATTACTAAAATTACTTTCTAACAATATCCTATAAAAATGATGGAGGATAATTATCTGCAATTAATATCATATTACTGACCCAAAATATTTCACCTATGAAAATTTTAAGAAAGATTTATGTGACTGCATGCTGAAATTCAGAACTAATTCAAATGATGAACCACAGGAAGGATCTGTACAGATAACATCAAGGCTTAATGGGTTTAACGATCCTTTGGCAGTTGATGCTTTGAACGTTGGAGACAATGAAGAAGATTTGCACATGCTACCTTGCACCTTAAATGGATCAATCAACGTACAGTGTTCTGCTGTCTTGGTTGCACCTCAAGTTTCCAATAATACATCCTCTCTGAGTGGTCCAAATGATGCTTTAATAGTTGCAAAGGCTAGAACAAATGACTTTCCGGAGGGAGATGGCGAGAAGGGGCTGGAACATCCTGTATCTCCCAACCAAGGTAGTTTTATGGTTGTTCCTCAGCATCATAATCTTATTCCTCATGATTTAAGGTCTCTTCATGATGTTAATGACCTTACAAAAGGAGAGGAAAAAGTCAAAATTCCGTGGGTAAACAAAACTGGTGATGAATCTCCACCATATTTTCACTATATAGCAAGAAACCTCGTGTTCCACAATGCTTATGTTAACCTATCTCTAGCTTATATCCGGGATGAGGATTGCTGTTCTACTTGTTTGGACAATTGTCTCTTGTCATCTACACCTTGTGTTTGTGCAAATAAAGCTAGGGGTGGATATGCGTACACATCAGAAGGCTTAGTGAAGGATGAGTTCTTGGAAGAGTGTATTGCCATCAGCCGTCACCCTCAACAGCATCAGTTTTACTGTAATGACTGCCCACTTGAAAGATCAAAGAGTGATTACTGTTTAGAACCATGTAAAGGACACTTAAAGAGGAAATTTATCAAAGAATGCTGGAGCAAATGTGGTTGTGGAAAACATTGTGGCAATCGGGTTGTCCAGCGAGGAATAATTTGCAACTTGCAGGTGCGTGTTTGAGTAATCTTTACACCAGTAAGGCTGCTGATGTATATTATGTTCTTTAGAAATAGCCCTTCTTACGCCCTTCTTACTAACAGCTACATTTTCTTTAATTTCGAGGTGACGCGCATATATTATCTAGATTTTCATTTTTTTTTATGTTAGGACACCTTATATATTTAAATGTGTTTTCACTGATAATCTTCTTCTGCAATTCAGGTGTTTTTTACTTCAGAAGGAAAAGGATGGGGTCTTCGTACTTTAGAGGACCTGCCGAAAGGTGCATTTGTGTGTGAATTTGTTGGAGAAATATTAACCGTTGAGGAGCTGCATAAGAGGAACATGCAATGCACACTAAAGGGGAAATATACATACCCAGTTATACTAGATTCTGATTGGGATTCGAGAACTGTGGAGGATAAAGAAGCTCTTTGCTTGGATTCAGCATCCTATGGGAATGTTGCTAGGTTTATAAATCACAGGTATTCTCACAGTTATGCATAAAGTTTATGATATGTAGATGCTTTTCTTGTAGTTCAAATTTCTCCTTGCTTTGAATTGTGAGTATTTGCCATTTTTTAGGGACAGTAGGATGCATATGCATTTTCTGACAGTTTCATACATATTTTTGCTATTTCTGGTATGTTGATTCAAACTGTAATAATTTCCATCCAGCCTGTGAAATGTTCACTTACAAAGAATGTAACTGGAAACTAGGTTTCGGTGAGATGTAACATACTGCTTCAATGCAGTGAGATTCTCTTCCTTTATCATACCACTTTTTTTTTTTTTTTAAATGCTTTTAATAAAACCTAGGAGGAAAGTAAACAATTTTTCTAAGCTGTTTAAATTTGGAAATTTTAAAATCGTTGCTGATAAAAGTGCTTAATGTAAAAGATAAAATTAATTATGAAAGAAATGATTCGAGTAATTATATAAATATTAAGAAATTTATTACTTAAACTGCATGTCAGAAGACTTGGATTTTTTCCTTTTGTATGCTGTAGATGTTGTAATACTGTTAACTATTGCCAAAGTGGTTAGACAGGAATTTGACTCCTTATTCATAAATTGGAAAGTTCTCAGGACTTCTAATAATTCTTTTATTTTGCTAGATGCTTGGATGCAAACTTGATTGAGATTCCAGTTGAAGTGGAGAGCCCAAATCATCACTACTATCATGTAAGACTGAGTTGCTGAATTTTTGTTTGATATATCGATACTTTTTTTCTTGTTGGCAAGACAAATTGTGTACTGATTCTTTTAATGTGTTAAATTCTGAAGCTTGCCTTCTTCACATCCCGAAAAATAGCAGCATTGGAAGAGCTTACTTGGGTGAGTTGGTTTGGTTTTGTAATATGTTGTTTGATCAATGTTCCTATATTAAATTAGCTCCTTCAATTTGTTATAGTGCTTATTAGTTGCTGTTTAGTCTTAAGTGTGCGCACAAGTTGGCGGTGAATATCACATTGAGATATGGTTGAAATATTAGTTTGTTACTGGCCACTAAATTTACATGCCTATGTTCTATAGGCAATAACTGATTTAGTTATTTTCCACTTAGCAGTTTCATATTTGATCATTTTGTGTAACACTTACTTAAAATCATCCAATCAATCTAGGAATAATATTCATTCTCCAAGAGAAGCTTTTGTTGATGGTGTTGTCTACAGGATTATGGTATTGATTTTGATGACCACGATCATCCTGTCAAACCTTTCTGTTGCAAATGTGGCAGTAAATTTTGCAGGAGGATGAAACGTCCAAATAGTAAGTTCAATCTTCCATCTTATTTGTAATGTGCATAAATTTGATTTCAACATGTTAAATTTAGTCCTTGCTCTTTTTCTTTTTTTTTTTTTTCCCCAGGAATAATGAGTTTGTTTGCAGTCTGTTGTCAGTTCCTATGTGTGGTGATCTGTACTTTTCTTTCAAAGTTATGATATTATATTAGACATGTCTACCTAAATTTGATGAAAACCTCGGATGCAAGTTGAGCGTAGGCATTAGTTTGCATGATTCCAGTGGAATACTTCGAAGGCCGTCTTTACATCTCCATCAAAATTCCATGTACTGAGTTGCTTTTGACTTTTAAAGTCAATTGTGACGTTGCTAATCCATTTTTTTACCCTTTTGTGCAGGATCTATTAGATCTACGTCAATTGCAAACCAATAGCAATGAGACCGAACCTGCTGAAGGGGTGCTTCTTGGTTTTGAAAACTTGGGTTGCAGTGTAGCTGAATCTATGGGAGCTTTACTGCTGCCTTCACAGGGCTTATTGATTGACTATTAATAATTTTGTTTAGCACTATGGATTTTTTTTGCCTTTTCAAATGTATGGCATACGAGTTGGTAAGAACAGCTATTTGGGGTCATGCTCTTTCTTATACTCGTTCTTTTCCATTAATATTCTTCTTCTATTGGAAGGAAAGAAGAAAGTATCTATTTGGCATTTTTGTGTAGAAATTAGAAAACAGG
>JANHAO010011224.1:0-17114 GCA_026873985.1 Saraca asoca | reverse complement strand
GGACATAACAATATCAAAATTTATTTAACATAGTAAATGACACTAAATCCGAGAGTGTCTCATTTATAATCATCCATTAATTATTGTCAATATACATAAAAAAATTTGGGATTTAAAACAATTAATAGCATCATTATTTGTAAATTTTAAATGCCATTAACATGATAATAAATATTTCCCAAACTACAAAAATCATTTAAAATTTCTAAAATATAGAAAATAACGCTCAGAGTATGCAGGAAAAATTTCGGATTAAGAAGCCTTTTGGGCTTCTCTCACGCACCCACACGCGCTCCAGCTTGTGAGTGGGGTTGGCTGAGGAAGCACTATTTATCTTCCTCAGCTAGTCGAGTCATACAAACTTGGTTTCGACCCATTTTGCAGTAAAATGGATCAAAGGCCATAACTTACTTATTTTTTATCCAAATTTGATGATTTCGGTGTCTATGAAACCAGAATCTGATAATCTACAAAAGCCCTTTATCAATTTTGGGTTTTTTCAACAAAAGAAAATTTGGGTTTTGGACAAAAAATCGTTCAACTGGGTAGTTTAGGGTCCATTCAGTTCCACCTCACAATTCTCTCTCAATTCTTAACCAAATCTAGTAATTTTAGTTCTATATCATCCACAAGACACTAAACTACAAAAGGCCTCAACCAATTTAGCATAATTTTAAACAAAAAAGGAGCAATTTGAAAAATGAAACTTGATGACCTTTCGGGTTCTCCATTTTGGGTTGGCCAAAAAACCTAGTTTAAACCAGAAATTTTTCAACAATTTCGTGTTGCAAATATCATTCTAGAAGGCTAAGATTATAATTAGGGAAAAATTGAACCCAATTGCACAAAAAGGAATCAATTACCATAGATGTTTTTTTTTTTTAAGGAAAATCCAAATTAGGTTTATGCCTATGTTGAAGTAGTTCTAAATAACAGTCATAGCATTTAATGATTTGTTTGAAAGAAAGAAGGCAAACAAAGAGTTATATGTTCTCTTGAAAGTTTGAATAAACATTTCGAAAAATAAACTTTAAAGGTAAGGTTTAAATTGCGATTGCATATTAAACTATAATTATATTATAATTAGTAAAATTATAAATAAATATAATAATATAAAACTGTTGCAAGATAATATTAAAAAAAGAAATTATGATAACAGGGCCTAGTGTAACAATAATATTGTGGTTAAAATTATGATAGTAACTTAACTTACCGTCAGTGATTTTCTAAAGTTTGACAGAGCCTGAAGATTTTCAGTCACCTTCATGAGCCTCAATAGTATGTATTTTATCAGAGGAGATATTGGGAAGGTGATGGATTTTGTTCCTAAGAACATCGTAGAAATGTTCCGCAGCTGACTTGATCTCTTTCTCAACCTCTTGCTTACTATCTAGAGCCATATTGCCCTGTTGCACAGAAATGGAAGAGAATAAAGCTTGAGGCTATTTGGTACAGATGGTTGGATGGAGGATGATATGAAACACTAATCACACAGTTATATATAGTGATTAACGCCCGATTAAAACTCCAACTGCTTATCCCTCAATGTAAACAAAACATGATAAAAATATAAAATATGGCCATAATTGTAATTGTAAAATTCTAATATATATACACTAAGTAAATAAAGGTTATACACACATATACACTAATATATATACACAGAAATGGGAGTGCTAAAAAGAAATCATCTAAATGTCTTTGAATTTTAATTTTAATTTACGAATAAAACATATTTTCATATTAGAATCTCAACTGTAATTGTGGTTTTTGTGTTTTAAAAAAATTGTGACCGTAATTATAATTTTATATTTTATTCTATTATAATTAAGTCACACAGTCCACAAATTGAAATAAAGCTAAATATTCTAAGAAATTTTGCACAAAAATCTCAAACGTCCGTATCATTAAATTAAAGATAAGATATATACATATACATATATATATATATATTTATGGTTAAAAATGTGTAAGCGTATTTTGTGCATGTACAGCAAGACTCCCTCAAATTATAGAAATCTAGTCCCTTATCTGTAAAGCTAGCCACCATGATAGTGAAACTGGGACACGTGACATAACTAAAAGGAATTTACATTTTATCAACGGTAGACAGACAAATATTAATAAATAAAAACATAAATGGTTAGATTTTACAACCTCTAACCTTAAAATTTTGGAAGTGAAATCTTTAAATTACATAAAATTAATATTTATCATTCACTTAATTAATTATTATATTAAATTATTAATATTATAAAAAACTTCTTAAGTAAGAATTACATCATTATTATGTGTAAATTTAATACATCACTCTTCACATATAATTTCATAACTCATTTTCAAGTTTTTAATTAAAATTTCATATATCTAATTTAATTTTTATTAATTATATCACATAAAAATTATATATAAAAAATGTTGATGGTAAAATTTGGTTCTGTCAAATTTCGGTCAATCAGTATAATTTTTTTATCCTCAAACTATTTTTTGGTGAATGAAATGGGAAACGAAGAAGATGACGAAGATGGTAGAAAGGAAGAAGAGTAATGGAATGCAGTATTTTTAATGTGGTTCAGCTAAAATCAAGTAGTAATAATCCCTACGTCTACGATAGCTTTTATTAATCTGAAGTAAATTTTACAAAGTTTCAGTACAGTAATTTCAACATGTTTTACAAGAATCCTCCTCCTCCTATTTAATCTTTTACAAATCGGCTCTTGCAAATTGCTTTCTGCGGGATAGGCCCCTTGTCTGTGTGTTGACATAAGCTTGTCTAGTGCTCCATCTTCTTGAGCCTTCTCTATCTCATTGAACTTTTGGCTGTGCCCATCTTTGCGAGCTGAAATGCTTGACTCAGGGTCGCTGCTGGCTTTCTTCCAGCGAGGTGAGCTTCGCTTTTAGTGAGGTGAGCATTAACGAGTTGTTTCTCTGGATTCGAACTTCGCTTACATCCCGTCCTCGCGGTTAGTGAGGTGGTGCAATCTTAACAAGCTGAGCTGTCTTTAGTTGGTTCTCAGTCTCTGCTAGGACTTTTGCTTTTCTATTATTTAAGACCAGATTTCCCATAACAAAAAAATAAGATAAACTAATATAAAATAATATTGTAATTTTTATTTAAAAATATCATGAAAAAATCATGTATTCTACTAAAATGATTAATTAAGTGAATGATGTGTATTAATTCTAAATTTTGAGTAATTTAATAGTTTGATTTTTAAGTTTTTAAAATTAGAGGAGATAAATTCAATTGCTCTAAAGTTGAATAGAATATTTTATATTTTTTTCAAATTAAAAGCAATCTTAGAGAAATTTCTGCGTTTCAGGTGAATATTTTCAAATCTATGTACAAATATATAATATTTTATATATAAAAAATAAACCTTTTATAAAAAAAAGTTTTACTAACATATATATGATATTACTTTATTTTTAATTAAAAAAAGATAAATATTCTATAAGAAATTAAAAAAAATAAAAAAAATGAAGAGAAAGAATTGTTTTTAGAATTAAAATACTAGCATCTTTTTACCATGCTAGAAATACAAAATTCATATATATTGTATAAAATGAGAGAAAAATGAAAAAGATATTATATAAAATGAGAGAAAAATCATGTATTCTACTAAAATGATTAATTAAGTGAATGATGTGTATTAATTCTAAATTTTGAGTAATTTAATAGTTTAATTTTTAAGTTTTTAAAATTAGAGGAGATAAATTCAATTGCTCTAAAGTTGAATAGAATATTTTATATATTTTCTCAAATTAAAAGCAATCTTAGAGAAATTTCTGCGTTTCAGGTGAATATTTTCAAATCTATGTACAAGGATATAATATTTTATTTATAAAAAATAAACCTTTTATAAAAAAAGATTTACTAACATATATATGATATTATTTTATTTTTAATTGAAAAAAGATAAATATTCTATAAGAAATTAAAAAAGATAAAAAAAATGAAGAGAAAGATTTGTTTTTAGAATTCAAATACTAGCATCTTTTTACCATGCTAGAAATACAAAATTCATATATATTGTATCACTTAAAATTTAATTAATTATATTTAATTACATCATATATTATTCATTTATTTATTTATTTATGTTAAATTAATGGATGTAGGTCAAATATGTAATGATATATGAATTTTTTTATTCCATTTTAGCTTTGCAAAAAAAGAGTAAACATTAAAAATAATATAATATTATAAAAAAATATTGATACATAAAAAGGGCTTAAGTTTTTTTTCAAGGATTATCTTTTAAAATAATTTGGTATTAATATTAATTAATTGGAAGTAGGTTGTCAATTAATTAAAATAAAAGGGATAAATTTGAAAAAAATGATTAAAAGCTCTATTTTAATAAGTTAAACGTTACTTAGAGTAGCTTCTTAAAAGAGAGTTTTTTTTTAAAAAAAAAAAATTATTGCATCAAACACCTCTAAAATAGGAAAAAAGAGCTGTTTGACCAAGTTAAGAAACTAAAAGTTAACTTTTTTGGTGCGCTAAATACACACATAATATCCTGTAAAGGAAAAAGAAAAATGAAAAAAATCACCAAAAAGACTTCAAGAGGTGGTGTTACAATGTCAAAAGAAAAAATTAAGCCAAAAAGTAGTTTGTTTGGAGGAGAAGAAGAACAGTTAAGGGCACTTTTGGAAAGTAGTGCTCATTGTCCTCTTTTACTCCACTCCTCACTCTGTCTCGGAATGAAAATTTTGCTGTGGGGCCCGCGGTTATCTTCATCACCGAATTCAATCCTCTTAATTTCACTTGTGTTATCCAAACAAAGAAAAATCTTCATACCCTATTTTTCTTTCCACCAAATGATTTCGTTCATGTTTTCCGTCTCACCAAATTAGTGTGTATATGTATTAAAATTATGTAATATTTCTATAAAAGAAGTTAAAAAATATATATTGTCCACACAAAATTTATAAAAATGAGAAAGATATGTTTTTGTTTTTAGATAAATAATTGTATTGTTATAATTCAAATTAATAAAATAGAAGATAAAAATGTTTAGATAAATATTACTATATATTATAGGTCTCATTTATTTAAATAAATCAACAGAAGGAGGTAAGAATTATAAATGGAGAAAAACTATATATTCAAATTTTAAAAGAGTAAAGGTGTAATCTGAAAAAAAAAAGGTGTGAAAATATTAAAATTTGAAGTTATATTGTATCTTTCATTTTTTATTTTATTTTTTTGAGTATCTCACTTAAAAAGTTTTCTGAATCCATCTTTATTCAAGAGTAAACAAGATTCTTATTTCATGATTAGAAGAAAGATTATCCTTTTGTATATATTGAAAAAATTGTATATTAATACATAATTATTCAAACTCACGAGTGATTAAATTTTCTGTAAGATAACTCTAGAATAAGATTTGTCATATGATAAATGAGTGGATTTAAAGTGTGACACTTCTTTGATGTAACAATTGATAAGATATTGATATATCATCTGGAATGATATATTTGGCTAACAACATGATATTGGAAAAAAAATTACATAATTTATATATTTGAGAATAAAGAAAGAGAAATTATAATTTGTTTTAAGCTACTTTGGGAGCTCTCGATGAATCTTGAAAACATACTAAAAATAATATTGATGTATCAAGAAAGCATGTAAAAATTATTGATGTAGTGCAGAAGCATATAAAAATATTAAAACACAATGGAATCATGGAAATCATATTGAAAATACAATATATTATAAATATAAAATTTGAAATAGAGGCAAACATAGTATTGAAAACTTACAAAATTGTATTAATTTTTGAGTGCAAACTGGTATAGAGAATTTTGAAGAGAAAAGAAAGTTATAAGAATTGAGAAAGAGGAAGAGTTATTGATACAAGAGACATAGGGGCTTTGCTTAGGGCTCTAGTATTGAAGGTTTGGTGATGTTGAACAATCTACTGGGATTTTGAGTGATCTTAAATGATGTTTTGAATTCTTGAGAACTTCTGCTTATATAGATGTTAAGGAGTTTTCTGGACTTCAAACGTCTCTTAAATTTAGTTTTGACAGACACCAAACTTTCTTCGATTTTTTTTAAAGCATTTTGAACAGTTGATTGAATTGACTGATAACATTTTGTATAGTAATTGAATTGATTGGTAACCTTTTGAACAATGCTCTATCTTTAGATTCTTCTTGAAAGTGGGTGGTTGCTTGTTAGACTTTTCCATCAAAAGCATCTTAAATTATTGTACTGAGAACATATTATTTTGAATTATTGAAACTGACTAAGATTTATTCTATAACAATCATCATCATTTTGTGGAAAGGCTAAATGGATCTCTTCTATGTTAAAGTCTCCATCTTCATCACTATTTATTTGAGATAAGGTTTTCGATAAATTTTTCTTGAATTCTTGTTTTGAAGAAGCACCAACTAATTGTGCAAAGTGCTTACTTTTGGACATAAGAAAATTAGTACAGTCTTGAGGCAGTGCTCTCATTTGAGGATTATGACTAAGATATCTATTGATTGCTTGACAATTAGCAAATTTTTGGTTTTGAATTTTGTCCACCATTTAACTCTAAATATTTTGGCTAGGCTAAAAGGGCAAAGGTTTGAATATTTTTTTGAGAAAGGTATAATTCCAACAAATTATCCAGATAATTTTGAAATTTACACAAAAATATAATAGTTTGTCAACATTTTGATTTATTTTTAAGGAAAACAAATCAAAACTCTCTTGTATTTTGATGTCAAAGATTCAAGGAGTTAGTCCACAAATTTTGAACCACCCAGCAAACCAAGCAGGGAGATCTTTTGAATATACAAAAGTAAATTGGATAAACCAAGAATGTGCAAAGTTGTTATAAAACAAAATATTGAACCATGCTTGCTTGTAATCTTCATAATTGAAAGATTCTAGTTGAGAAAAGACTTGAAACTTCTTATGGTTATAAGGAGATAGTCTCTAATCTTGAGGGGTCATGACTCTAGTAATTTTGATTGCAAAATAAGCCACCTTTTGAGAATTGGAAGGGTCCACTTTGTGTTTTACTTTTATTGAATGAGTTTCAAGAAGAATGAGTTCATAGAACTCCTTTTTTTTTTTTTTATAAAATCTTCTGGGATATATTGCCAATTTTGAGGTAAAACATTTTTGGCACTATCGTAAAGGATTTTGGTCTTTTGATGATCTTCTATTGTTAGAATAGGGATTTTGATATTTTTCTCAACGAATCCAATTTCTTGAGTATATACTGGTTTTGAAGGAGGGGTAATAGGAGAAGATGTGCTTATTAAAGAAGTTGCTATTTCAAGATAATTTCTTAGAGGTTAAGGTATCATTCCAAGATTGTTGAATCTATTTTGAGCAGGTAATAGGGTGGATCCTATTGAGGGTCTAATTATTGAAAATCTAGGGGGTTGATTAGGGGAAACATGAGGTCTCATAGCATAATCTACAATGGTTCTTTTGGGAGAAAGAGTGGATTTACTCATTTTGAAGGGTTAATCTGCTTGATGAATGATTTTGGAAAAGCATGCACATACTTTTTGAAAATGCACAAGTAATTTTTGAAATATTTCTAATTGATCCAAAATCTTCTTATATTTCTAAAAGTTTGTTGGAGAGTAGATACATATCTCCATAATCTTGAGAACATCTATTATTGTTCTTCTTGAGAATATCCAGATTTAGCTATTGAATTTATTAATAAGTCTTGAAGTTGAACTTTTAATTCATCATCTACATTTAAGCTATTAATTTTTTCTCTTATTTTGCATTTTTGACTATAATGTCCAGACTACCCACATTTATAGCGTACTATATTTTGATCAGTATTTCTAAATCTTCTAGATTTTGAGAGTTTTGTGATGTCTTTTAATTCTTTTGAGGGAAATTTTGAAAACTAATTTTTCTTGAAAATATTCTTAAGGACTGATTTTTACTTAGCTTATATTGTAATTTTCTCTTACTTAAGGGTGCTTCTATTATTGGTTCACAGCCATACTATTAACAAAAAGTGCCTAACTATTTCTTTATTAATTTTAGCTTCATTTTTTATTTTGGCTTTTAACTTTAAATTAGTACATAAAGCTAAACCTTCTTAATTAATTATGTTGATTAATTGACCATATGTTGGTTGGTTCCAAGGGACATCTCCATTGTTTTTTCATTTTAAGCTTTCTCTAACTTTTTGAGAAAGATGTTTTGGAAAACCAGCTATAAACTTTTCCTTCTAGTAGGCTAACCCACAATCTAGTCTTATATATACTCTTGATAAAAATACATTCTTATCCATCTAAAATCTATTAAGGTGGGGCATTTAAGGTCTAACAAAGCGTCTAAGGTTCTCTCTTCAATTTGAGAAAAGTTTCCTATAAACTGCTTAATTATTCCTTCTATTAAGGTATTGACAGTATCTGGAGTTTAAGTTATCTGTCCATCTACAACTTTAGGTTTTACAGTTGAAAACAATGTTGCTCTTTCTTTGGTAGGATTGAATAGTCCCACCAACCTTTTAATTGTCCAGAAAATCTAACGATAAAAAGATTATCAGTTTCTTTCTCACTATGCCCTTCGATCTTGTAGGCTGTAATAGTCATTGCCATATTTTTTAAAGTATTGATAATTTCATATTCACTTTTATCATCTATATTCCATCTTTAAACCCCTTGACCATCATAATTATTTTCCCAATATTGATTTCTTTCTTCATATTGAATATTTGGAGGGGTAGACCTAGGATAATAATTCCTAGCATAGAAGTTTTGATGTAACTTTTGACCTTATTTTGAGGGACTATAAGTGTCACCTAATTTATTTATTTGATTTTCTAAAAATTGAATTTCTATTTGATTTATGTTATCTTTTGAAAATATGTTGACACCTTTACCTTTTCCTCATTAGTTGTTGAATTTTTAAATCTTAAATTTCATATTCTACTTGTGATTTCTTCTAATAACTCTTCATTATTGACTTTTCCAATCATAAAGTTTTTTAATTCATCTTGAGATAAAGAGAAAGGTTTAAAGATTGGTTATTTTAATTCTGATTTATCTTTCAAGTCTTTATGCTTTTGAAAAGATAAACAATTTGTAATTAGTCCTATTGAAGTTTCTATATTATCTAATTGAGTAACTATAGTATGAAGTATTTAATTTGAATAATTATTTTGATGTTAAACATTTTTTTTTCTGTTTTAGACCTAAGTTTTCTTTACATTCATTTTCAGTTAGTCTTTTCTTGAATGAGTAGGCTACTATTGTTGTTTCAAGATGAGAGAATTTTATTTCTTCTAAAGGAGGGTGATTTCCTACTACTGTCTTATTTGTTAAAGTTTCCCAATTTTCACTAGATCTCTTTACCATATTTAAAGATTTTTGTTCTTTTGAACTATTTTGTTACTATTTATGCTGTCATTATTCAAATCTAGTTTTGAATTATTATTGCTTATAAATATATCTTTTGAATTTCTATCACTTATATGACTAAAGTTACTTAAAGATAAATGTTTTCCTTTTTGAATAAGACTTTGAGTTTTATTTTGTGACATATCAACTTTCTTTTGATAACAAGTGTGGAAATCTTGTAGAAATTTGGAAAATTTACGTAAGGATTCTTGATGTTATTTTCTAAATAGAAATCTTCAAACCATTTGAAAAAGTAAATATTTAATTTTAATTTTTCTATTGTTTGATGATACAATTTTTTGTAATTTCCTAAGGCTTCTTCTGAAAAGGTTGAAAAATATCATTTCCCTTTTTTTTTTGTTTTTTTGGATGAAAATTTTTAAATGAGAAATTCTTTGTTTAAAACAAATTTTCTCTTAATCATATTGAGTTAGTTATGGGGATCAGGATACATATCCGAGTGGGTAGGAGAAGAGGTTTCTATTGAAGATTCTTTTTCTTTTGCTAAGGCATACTCTACTTTATAATTAGCTTTGGGTATAGTTTTACTATAATTTGTACTTTGATAATTTACTTGAGATTGTCTTGATTCTAGGTTTACATGTTTCCAGGGATCTAAAACTAATTTTGAGGCTATTGAATGTAAATCTAATGATTTTCTTGGAGAGACTTTTGATATTAAAGAAGAACTTGGTTCATAACTGCTAAATTGGGTAGACCAATTTATGGCAAATTTTAGAGTTACATCCTTAAAAGGTTCTTCTATTATCTGATAGAGTGTTTAATGATTTTCATATTTTGGAGGCATAAGCTCTGGAATTTTCCATTCTTCAATAAAAGAAATCAGATCATGCTTCAATGGTTTTGGAATAAAGATGGTAGAATTTTTTAGTATTGTCTTCTATTAGTAAAGTTTCACTTGACTTAGATTTTCTTAAAGCCTTAATATTGATATTAGTTTTAAGTACTTTATAATGGATCCTATAGATTATATCTACATGTGTTGTTCCTTCTTTCCAAATTCTTTTTTTTTTTTAATCTTTAAAACTAAAAAGTTTTTGACATCTAGGTTATCTGAAGATATAGGGTAGTTTGGAAAGTAGTTAAAGTAAATTGGACCATTATATAGATTTGATTGTAGATAGACTAGTAAAGAATCATTAAAATTTTGAGCTCTAGTGTCTTGAAGAATTATTAATATTGGAGCATATATTCTTAGTCTATTGAGTGGCTTTGTAGCTACTTGAATAAGACCTATATGTAAATAATTGTAGTATTTCTTATATTGTTGAATTAAGTGGGGGTAAAAGCAAAGGTATTGAATCATAAATTTTATTGATACTTCAATTTTGTTTACATATGCTAATAATAAAATCTTGGAAAAAGCTAAAAGCATTTGCTTTATATATTTGTTTATTAGGGACTTTTGGTAAATTCCAATTTTTGAGCTTTTGTTTTATTTCTAAAATAATTAAGTCTTCACTATTGGTTATATCTTGATTTCTTTCATTTATATTTTCATGATCAGAGTTTTTCTTAGAGGTTAATGGTATTACTTCCCTATGTTTTGAAGAAAGTTTCCTAAGTAGATGAGCCATGACAACTATTTTGTGAACACTTATTTACTGAGAAGGGTTTATTACTTACTCTAGCTTTAGGAAAGTCTTATCAATTACTTTAGTTTTAGTTTCCTAATTGGGTTTATTGACTACTTTGGTTTTTGTTTTCTCATGGGATTGTTGACTACTATAAGTTTTCAATTGTTTCTCCAAGGCTTTCTACTCATGTATGAAACCATCCAACACCATATAGACTTTTCCCTAAACTAGCCTTTACATGAGCATCAAAACGGGCTAATAGCTACAACTCTTTGGACTACAACAACCTTTTATATTTGTACCAATGCACAGTATAATAACTAAGGTACTAAAACCTGAAACTTAAAGCAACTAACTATTTTGACTCAAATTCCTCTACTAAGGCAATCAATAATAGCCATTCAATCATAATACCTCTACTAACATAACCAATATTCCTCTAATTGCTATAGTAACCAACTCTTCCCCCATAGTTGAATTACTATTCATGCTATAGTGACTGGGTACAGTAACCTAGGAACCTCATAAAAGGTTGTTAAAGTCTTAAGAGTCATAGTTGTTAGCCCTTTTTGATGCGTAGGGAGAGGCGAGTGTACTAACCAAGGTACTAAAACCTCAAACTTAAAGTAATCAACTATTTCGACTCGAATTCCTCTACTAAGGCAACCAATTATAACCATTCAATCAGAATACCTTTACTAACTTAACCAATTATTCCTCCCATTAGTATAGTAACCAATTACATAATTTAAATATTTGAGAAAAAAAAGAAATTGTAATTTTTTAGTACATTAAAATAAAATTAATCCCAATTAAAGAAAATAATGCCATGTCATATCAATTTAAATTAGTGAAGTGTCCTCATTTCATGTGGAGGGAAAGTAATGGAACATGCTAGTAGACTTTATGATGAATCGCCTTCTTTTTATATGGCATTAATTTTAGTGGAGCCTTAGCAATTAGCAAGGGCAATTAGAAAACAATAGACTCACCTCTTAAGAGATATTTTATAGACAATCTCTTTACGAGGGATAAATTTTAATAAAATTCAAAATTTATCACATGTTATTCTAGGAATATTTCCAACACCAATCATTTAGATATCACTCAAAAGATTATTGTAACAAAGAATTAAGTTTTATAATTATTTTAAGTTTGAAAAGATTGAAAATATATAAAATATTGTATAAAAATAGACAAAATTGATAATTTAGTTCTCAAAATTATCCTTTACATATAATTTTATCCTTGATTTTATTGAGATGTCATTAGTTGTCTCTTAATTTTGTATTTTTTAGATCAAATAGTCTCTTAATTTCATATCTTGGACAAAATCATTCCTCCATCCATTTGATTCCATTATAACTCAAATGGAAGATGCCTATATGGTATATTCAATGTCCAGTTAGCTTGTTAAATCACATATTAGAAAGGGGACTACAATCAAGGGAGAAAACAATATTATTCCTTATTAAAACATAATAGTATTCATTTATAAATAACTATATCAAATGAGTAGATCGAATTGCATTATACTATCTTGTTTAAGGCCCATATGCCTATTAAAACATAATAGTACTTATTTGTAAATGGCATTTGGTTAGTAGAATCTTTCTCACATTCTTAGTAATGTTTTAAGAGAATGTTAGATTCCCATATTTGGTTCAAAACTAAGAAAGGCTTACCCGGGAATGTGAACATTCTCACATTTCCATGAATATTTTCAACCCTATATTTTCCCAAGATATTCCTATTTGAGGAGGTGGGTATCCTGCATTTCCATATCATGATAATGTTTTAGTGATATAAAATGACTATTTTGCCCATCCTCTATTAAAGTCTTACTAGTATTGCCACCTTAACCCACCACCATCCATTGTCATTGACCATTGCTCACCACCAAGTACCACTATTGACTAGCACCCACCACCACCTACTATCGTTGACCAATGTCTACCCCTACCCATCCTATTGACCACCGTTCACCCCTACCCAATGTCATTGACCACTTCCCACCCTATCTACTGTCATTGACTGCTATCTATCGCTACTTACTATTGTTAACCCTCATTCACCATTGTTGACCATCATTGACCCCCACTCACTGCTATTGCCTATCGCTTACCACCACCCACCGCTTTTAACAATTGTCCACCACTATCTACTGTAATTGACTACTACTCACCACCATCCACTACAATGGACTACCATCCATCACTACCCACCATCATTGACCGATGGCCACTATTATCGACCATGGTTGACCTCCACCCACTGTAATTGACCTTTGCCCTCCATCACTTACCACCATTCATCTTCATTGAAAATCATCCACTATCATTGACCACTGCCCACTACCATCCATTGTTGTTTACTAACACCTTTCGCCATTGACCACTGTCCACCTTATCAATTGTCATCCACCATCACCCATCTTTCACTCCCACTTATTATCATTGACCAGTCAATTTTTTGACATTAACCACTTAATTTTCTATAAGGATATTTTTAGTAATCTAGTAATATTTTAAAAATATAAAAATTAAATAAAACACAATATTATCACATTCTTTGTAGCCTTTTAATTGAACCAAATGTGATAATATACATTCCCAAGAATCACATTCACATAAATGTTAAAATTGTTGGGAATATATGATTTCACAAATCAAACACCACCACACTATCATATTTCTTTTATACGATGCATCAAATAGGCCCTTAATGTCTTATGTAGACGTCTCCTATTTAGGGTATAATGGAATGAAATGAATGGATGGACTATTTTGTCTGAATAATATTAAATTAAAAAACTAATAATAACACATTAATAAAATTAGGAATGAAATTGTTAGTGAATGATAGATTAGAGGACTAAATTGTTGATTTTGTCTAAAAATAAAAAGTAAGCGAAAATAAAATGAGGTGGGAGTAAAATTTTTTTACTTCTGCCCAAAATTAATTTCGAGACAAATTTTTGTTTGCATAACCAAGCACATTTCTCACCTATTTTATTTGCTCTTTAGGAGCTATCTAAACAAGCACAAAGTGCTAAAAGAATGAAACAAACATGTAATAGTAGACTTTAGCTTTGTCTCACTTGCGGCACAATTGGATACAAGCTTTTAGTTTAACAAGACATATACAAACAAGTGTAACCACTAGCTTCAAATAAGACCTGTTGCAAAATTAGCCACTTATTTCTAGCTTTAGATTCTTAAACACTCATGTAATCAACCCCCTAAAAAAAAAATCCACCAGAATTTTCAGACAAAAAAAAAAAGTTTCACCAAAAACAAACAAATACACACTCAAATTTTTAATATTATATCAGTGGTTACACTTCATACTTAGTTACAATAGACATGTTAGAAGTAGTCTTAGTTCCCTTTTCAAAGAACATAAGTTATAATTGGGATTCCTTATATTTTAAAGAATTCTTATATCCTTTTCAAGGATTTCATTTACTCTTTGAGCTCTTCTCACATATGTGATAAATATAACATAAAATTTAGAGGAACTATAAAGAGAGATAAGTAAAAAAAAAATTAACTACATAAAAAGTTACTTCAAATAAAATTTCTTCTAGAATAATTTTCACTTAAAATGATATCAAATAAAAATTAAAATTTTAATTTGGAAAATGTAACACTCTAAAATGGTGTAGGTTACTTAGTTTAACACAATGGGTACATTGGATAGTTAGATTAGGCTTTAAGAAAATGTTGGACTAGACTGAATCAATCAATTGCTCCCTAAGTAGTCGGTCGATCAACTTGCTCAATCAATTGACTACTAAAGATCCATTGACCAATTCATGTCAAATAGTATTTAATTTGAAACACCCTAAAACATGTGCACATAACCTTGAATCAACTAGAAAGTTTTAGAGAGTGAGAAAGATAGTTGAGAAATATTGTTCTTAGGATTCTTAAATAAGGGTTTGAATTCTAAGTTAATTTGTCAACCTAAGATTAAATTTACCTTATTTTGACTCTCAAATTATAACTTTCAATGTTTTACTAGTCAGGTCCTTTATTTTAGATTAATTAGGAACCTGATAGATCTCAAGAAGGGACATATCTATGTTTTTGGTTTTAGGGAGAAGGATTTCCTCCAAAGGTAAGTGGGAGATTTTTGCTTCTGACCAAACCTTTTTGTATAAAATTAAATATATTATTAGTATATTTTAAAAATTAGCCCAAAAGTATTTTTGGAATGTAAATTAATAAGCAGTTAGTATACTCATTGGTTGGTATAGTGTAAATTTAAGTTTTATTGTTGTGTGTCTTCTATTGGACTTAGATGGAATTATTTGCATTTTAGAAGCTTACTTAAGTTGTTTGATGTAATGTATGTATAAGCATGCTAGTTAGTATGTGTGATAGAATTTATGTACTAGTATGTATGTAAATTAGTAAGAAATACATATTAGGATGTATGATAGAATGTATAAGCCAGAATGCATGATAGGCCATGATGTAGAAAATTATGCTATTATAACTAGTGATAACTAGAAATAGATTTGTATTTGTGATGAAATGTTTAAATGATTGTGACTGGGCTACTGGTCCAATTAGAGATTAAAAATAGTTGAGTCCACTTAGTAGAGGATTTATGATATGAGGAGTTTGGAAGAATGATATTTATAAAATAAAAATTTATGGGTCTATGTTATATATTCATGATGTGGTGTTGGGACTACACAATCTATTTTCTCGATATTGTATTTGGACTATACAACATTAAAAATTCACATCTTTAAAAAAGTGAATTTATATGTTATGCTATTGACAAGTATGTTTATTATGCTATCGACATACTATATGTGATATGTGATGGATCAAATTGGTATGGTAGGCTATGGATAATACATGCATGTATGCTATGCTCTAGATAAGACTTGTAAGTTATGTAGGGACGTGATAAGCATGTTATACTATGGACAAGAAATGTATGTTAGATTATGATTAAGATAGGTGTATATTCATGCATGATAACATATCTTAGAAATGGTATTGTATGTATGATTTAAAGGATTTTTTATGCATAAAATTAGGAATGGAAATTTTCACTCATTGAGCTAGTGAATTCACTTTTCTTTTATCTTTTACAGATTTAGAAGCTCCAGTACCCTTTCTTTGTTTATTTGGATTTGAAACTACCATGCGCACCCTTATGCCTTTATAGTTTTACTTGAATTTTGGATTTCTTTGTTATTTATAATGATTTTATTGAAATTTTATTTAAATAATTTATGTATGTCAAGGTCAAGATTATTAGGCTACTATAGTAGTTGTTAGCCTTATTAGGAGATTGTTAAACATGTTTAAGAGAGATTGTTTTGCTATCATAATTTCCTTTGATTTTGATGTTGAAAATAATTTTATATCTGACCAAATGTTTTAGTGTTTGATATTTGTTTTGTAGCAAAGTGTATATTATTCAAGAGATCCACAAATATATTTAGCAATTATTTTATCTTTTTCTAGGATCTTTTATAAGTGAATTCAAATCAATTTTGATTCAAGAAAATTTCTTAAAAATGATACATTGAGATAGAAATAAATCATTTAAAGTAAGCTTAAAATTAAATAAGACCATATTACACTGTGTGAATTAGTTTACGAATCGATTTATATTGACAAACTTGTGGAAATCCATTTGAATTGATTAATAAACAAAAGTTTTAAAAAAATATCTTTTACCAAAGGTTAGGAAAATTATCTAAATTAATTCCCTAATCAATTTAAGACTTGATTTCAATATTCTGTGATTTGGTTCATGCATCGATTCAAGTCTTGAATTTCTTTATGATATCATAGATGAATCGATTCATAAATTGATTTATTAATTAGTAACCACTACAAATCGATTCAAGAACTAAAGTTAGTTATTTTTTGAAAGTTGGTTACATCTTCTATAAATACCCTTAATCACTTTTCAAACAAGATGAGTTTTTTAGTTTTCACATTCTCTTAAGAGCGAAAAACATAGAGCTTGCAAAGATTAATTATATTTTCATCTACCTTACTATTTCGTACAAATTCAAAGGATCTTGAATCAGAATTAAAGAGAATTTCACATTAGATGTTTGAGATTTTCATCTCAAACTTTGGTATTGTA
>JANHAO010011223.1:0-17150 GCA_026873985.1 Saraca asoca | reverse complement strand
TAAGAAGTATCAAAGACTTATGAAGGCTCATAAGTTTGGCAGTTGAAAAGCTCCTCCTCCTAGAAAGAATGATAACAAAGGAAAGTAAATTAATTTTTCCACTCATACATGCTTCAAAGGTGAAAAAAAGTCAGGTCATATCAAATCAAACCATCCTATCTATCTTAAAAGGCTTTTGAAAAATGAGAGGAAGAAGAATAAGCAACCCATCAAGAGAGCTCATTTTGTCACTTGGGGAGATAAGGATGATGATTTAGCTCATGAGATCAAAAGGACGAAAAAGTTTTGCTTTGCCTCATGGCTTTAGGAGATGATGACATAGAGATATATGACAACTCAATTCAATCTAATAATGACCTTGATGAATTGTATAATGAGTTTTATGATGATTTACTTAAGGCAAAGAAAAATGTTAGTCATTCTGAGAAAATCATTACTTCTTTTGAAAGTAACATTGAGAATTTATAAAAAAAAAAAAGATGATTTGAAGAAAGAAAATGAAAACCTTAGCCTATTATCCCAAGTGCATGATATTTGTGATACTCTCAAAACTAAAACTAATGATGAACAAAACTTTGGAAAAGTTCACAAATGGCAAGAAAGAACTTGATTCACTTCTTCAAAGTTAAAGGTATGGTTTTAATAAGAAGGGTCTTAGTTATGTACAAAGTGTATCAAAATCTTTTTCCAAAAACCCCTTTGTTTGAAAAACTATAGGAAACCAACCATATATAATGTGTCTCTATTATAGACAAAGAGGTTATAACATTAATTCTTGTACCGACAAGAGGAACACTTATATTCTCAGTATTGGAGAGAAGTCGGTTTGGGTTCTTAAAGCTTCCTCTGCTAAAGCCACCAATCTTGGTGGACCCAAGACTACATAGGTACCAACTTCAAATGAATGATTTGTGTTATGCAAGTGTGTGAGAGATCCTAAAGCGACATGATGTTTCTTGATAGTGGGTGCTCCTAACACATGATTGGTGACAAGTCTAGGCTTTTCCCTCTTTTTCCTATTGATGTTGAACACGTCACTTTTTGGGATAATTCCAAAAGAAAGGTTATAGGTAAAGGAAGAGTAAGCAAACATTGTAATTCATGCATATAAAATGTTTTGTTAGTTAAAGGGCTCAAGCTTTCTTTGTTTAGCATTAGTGCATTTTGTGATAAGAGGAATAAAGTCACATTTGACTCTATTTGTTGCATACTTGAGAATATAATGATAAACAAATTAAGCTAGTTGGCAAAAGGTTTAACAACATTTATATGATTGATAGTAATAATGAGCCGATCATTGATTCAAAATGTTTAGTTAGCTTGAATGATGATTCATGAATTTAGCATAAAAATTTATGCATGCTAGTATAGATTTAATTAGAAAATTGTCTAAAAATGAGCTAGTTGTCAATTGCCTAAAATTAAATTCATCAAAGATAAGATTTGTGATGCATGTGAAAAGGGTAAGCAAGCAAATCTTCATTTAAACCTAAAAACTATGATTCTACATCAAAACTACTTTAATTACTTCACATGGACTTAATTGGTCCTTCAAGAGTTAGGAGTCATGGTGGTAACTACTATGTACTTGTGATTATTGATGACTATTCAAGGTTTACTTGGATATTATTTCTTGTTCAAAAGGGTAATACTTTTCAAACTTTTAAGAAGCTTGCTAAGTCTATCCCAAATGAGAAAGGATCAATAATAATAAGTATAAGAAGTAATCATAGTGGAGAGTTTGATAACCATGATTTTACTTGCTATTGCATTAAGAATGGGTAGGTCATAACTTCTCTATACCTAGAACCCCTCAACAAAATGGAGTGTTAGGAGGAATAATAGATGCCTAGAAGAAATGGCTCGGACCATGATAATGATTGTGTTTTTCTAAAGTCATTTTGGACAAATGCAATTAATACTATGAGTTATGTTGTGAATTATGCCTTGATAAGGCCAATTCTTAATAAAACCCCCATATGAACTGTATTTTGAAAAAAAAGGCTAATTTGTTGCATTTTCATTTGCAAATGTTTTATGCATGATAATGGCAAAGACAAATTACGTAAATTTGATATCAAATCTGATGAAGCATTATTCATTGGGTATTCTTCTACAAGTATAGCTTTTCAAGTGTAAAACAAGAGAACTTTACAAATAAAGGAATCCATCTATATTGTATTTGATGAGTGTACTCTAAGTGTTCATAAAAATTATAATGATGATGAGCAAGTAGACTCTTAGCTTCCTCAAAAAGAGTCAAATGAGCTTCAAGAAAAACTTAAAGAAGAGAGAGACAAGGACAATAAGGAAGATGATATAGCTTCTCCCTTGATCAATTTGGGTGACGTGTTGCCTTGCTACTCTCAAAAGGCTTGGAAAATCATAGAAAGTTATCCGATGGAGCAAATGAGTAGAGATTAATCTCAAAGGGTAGCTTGTAATACTTTAAGGAATATTTGTGATCATTTAGCTTTCCAATCTTAGTTTGAACCTAAATCCATCGATGATGCTGTAAATAATGAGCATTAGATTTTGGCAATGCAAAAGAATTAAATCAATTTGAAAGAAGCTAAGTTTGGGATCTTGTGCCAAGACTTAATAATCACATATTATAGGAACTAAATAGATTTTTAAGAATAGACTTGACAAAAATGGCGTTATAGTAAGAAATAAAGCCCAATTGGTTGCTAAAGCTACAACTAAGAGAAATGCATTAATTTTGATGAAACTTATGCACTGGTAGCAAGATTAGAAGTTATGAGAATGTTATTGGCATGTACTTGCATTAAGGATTTGAATCTTCATCAAATGAATGTTAAAAGTGCCTTCTTGAATGGTTTGATCATGGAAGAGGTTTATATTGAACAACCCTTGGTTTTTAAAATCACTCCTATCTAAACCATGCTTTTAAGCTTAAAAAGGCTCTTTATAGTCTTAAGTAAGCTCCTAGAGCTTGGTATGAGTGAACGAATAAATTTCTTTTGAAAAATGGTTTTTCAAGAGGCAAAGTTGACATCATATTATTTATAAAGCATAAAGTGAATGATATTCTCTCAATGTAAATATTAGTTGATGACATTATTTTTGTTGAAACTAATTAAAACTTGTGCAAAGAATTTGCTAAGATTATGCACGATGAATTTGAGATGTCAATGATAGGTGCAACTACTTCCTTGGTTTTCAAATCAAGCAATCAAAGGATGAAATTTTCATTAGCTAAACAAAATACACAAAGGAATCGGTATAAAGATTTGACATGGTAACTTCTAAATCTTTTGGTGCTCTTATGAGCCCCACCACAAAACTTAATCCTAATAAAGGAGGTAAGAAAATTGATGTTACTATATATAGAGGCATGATGGGCAATTTACTTCATCTTACTACAAGTAGACCATATATTATATTTAGTGTATGTATGTGTGCAAGGTTCCAATCTAATCCTAAAGAATCACAGTTGATTATTGTTAAAAGAATCCTTAGATACCTTATAGGCATACTTCACATGGGTTTGTGGTATTTTAAAGCAAACTCTTGTTGTTTGGTAGGTTATTCTAATGTTGACTTTGCTAGAAATAGAAAAACCCAAAAGAGCACTAGTGGAGTATGTCCATTTCTTGGCCACTTTCTAGTTTTTTGGCACTATAAGAAGTAATATAGTGTAGCTTTATCCATTGCAAAAGTGGAATATATAGCCATTGATAGTTGTTATGCTCAAATCTTTTGGATGAGACAACAATTATCAAACTATGATTTGAATTTTGACAAAATTCTGATTAAGTGCAATAGTACTAATGCCATTAGTCTCACCAAAAATCCTATTATACACTTAAGAACTAAACATATTGAGATAAGGCATTATTTCATAAAAGATTATGTTTAAAGTGGAGACATTGCCCTTGAATTTGTTTAAATCAATTTTCAACTTGCTAATATTTTTATAAATCCTCTTGTTGAAAATTGATTTGTATTTATTAAAATAGAATTGGGCATATTGAATCCTTTAGTAAATGAGCTTACTTGATTTGATTCCTTTTATTTGTTATGGTTTTGAAGTGATCTCACTTAATTTCTTGATTTTGATTTCAATTTATTTTAATTTGTTTTCTTCATTTAAATCAATACAAACTTAGGCATCAGAGAGTTTCTTGATTCTTTTTTGTAGGTGCTTTGTTAATCTCTATTAACTTTTCATGTTGTTCAATTATCTCAGAAATTTTATATCAGTGTTCATGATTTTTTCTGGGGAAGTGCTAAAATTTGAAGTTTTGGTAAATTATAATGACTTGTAATTCAAATTGGCAATTCCATTTCATTTTGTGATTCAAATTGGTAGATTCTGCATTTTTTTGGGTTACTCAGGTGGATTTGTGATTTTGATCATCAAATTATTTAGCAAACTCTGGCTTCACAATTTTTATTGTGATTCGAATCAATAATAAGATTGTTTATTCATGCATTCATGATTATGATTATGATTAAAATTGCTTAGCCATTTCTTGCCTTATGATTTTGATCATATATAGCCTGCACGTGATTTTTAAACTAGTTTTTCAAACTCTAGCTGCCATCCCCTCTTAATCCCTACCACCTTCTCTCTTGATTTTCATCAAATTTCATCAATTAAACCCATATATTTCTTCACCAAAACACTTTCCACTAGTTTTCTTCAAATTTAACTGATCAAATTCTCAAATTTCTTCAAAATTTCAAAAGCTTCAAATTTCCCAAATCATTTTCTCTCACTTTTTTTCACAAATCCAACATGATAGACGATTTTACATTTAGTTCCAAGAGAAGGAAGGTATTCAGTGACAAACGAGCATACTAAATGGACATAGCCATAGAATAGCAAAAATTATTTCCAAATAAGGAATTATATGAGAGGTATATGAACTACAAAGAAAAATCTATTTCACCTCTTAGATGTTAGGATAGAAAATTTTTGAAAGGAAGTCATCTAGAATCATATGTTTTGTTAGATAAATACAAGTTGCTGAAGTTTGCATCTTTTAATGTGAAATGTTACCCTAGGTTAGTTAAGATATTCTACACTAACCTAGGTGTAGCTAATGGAAGGTTATCTGCATCAATAATGAGGAAGTCTATTAAACTAGATGTTGAAACCCCTTTGTAAACTTTTTTGGCATAAAAAGAGGGTCAAGTTTTATCTCTAGAAAAGATGTGATAGATCATTCAAAAAAAGGGACAATCAAGCTGATCTTTCCAAACTCTTCACTTGCTTTTGCTATTGGGAGGCTTTTGATCATAGATTTGTCAATGGAGGATCGTCTGCTCCACTACACTACTGTTAAGATTATTCTTCTTCTTCGACACACCAACTCTATAAATATTGTAGATGATGAGCTATTTCTGATGTGGGTTATGAAGACCAAATTAGAAATCAACATCCTATACTTGATCTTGTCATATATAATCACTTTTATGAAGCCAAATCAAAGCTTCCTGCCTTTAGGAGTGGTACTCACCGAGGTCTTTTTGCATATTTGAGTTCCTTTGTCGTTAGAAAAAGAAATAGAAAATATGGGTAGTTCTACTTTGCTGAATGAAAAGACTCTACATTAGATGCAACTTATATTTTTAAGTGGGAAAAAGGTCAAGTAAGATGGTTCAATGTTCGGGAGATCTATTGCTTCAAGTTCTAGCTTTGGTTTTAGCTACAGCTTTAGTAACCTCATTTTTTTAGGACTATGGAGCAATCTCTTTGGCAAATCAATGAATGGCTTGCCTCCATTGAGGCAAACATGAACATGGAGATCCAAGACCTTCATTGACAAATAAACACCATGAAGGAATAGCTTAATGAGATTCAAAATGTGGTTGCTTCTAACATTTAAATTTAACCTCTTTCCCTTTTTAAACTTATTTTAGCTTTTGTTGGATTTAATGTTTATCACTTTGATTCTCTTATATTTTTTGGATTTTTATAGTTGTTTAAGGATATTTTTATCTCTTTGAATATGATTCTTGGATTTAATGTTTAGGGATTTGTGAACTACATTTGTTTTACACACCTATAGGGGGAGGATTGTTATTTTGAAGGGAAGCCTTACTTAATCTTTTTTGTTGAAATGTGTTATAAGTTCTAAATTGTTGTTTGTCACCATTCTAACCCCAAAATTATTTGTCATCATCAAAAAGGGGGAGATTGTTATCCTTAGCCCCCATTTTTTTTTCTAAATTTAACAAATTTATGTTTTGAGGATAAAAAATGATTTTGGTTGAGATGATTTGATTTAATTTTAGTGGATCAATCATGGATAGCCTTGGATTTCTAGTTGAAATCATAGATTAGGCCTTATTTAGAATAATTTTGCAAAGGTTTAAAGTTATTAGAGTTAGCTTAAATTTTGAAACTTTATTTTGGAAGGTTTGCCTTATGTTTTGACTAAAAAAGTTTTGTAAAAAATATTATGCCAAAAACTTTCCAATTCATTAAATGACTTATCATATTATTTTAGCTTGGAATTATGTTTTTGAATTATTTTATAAGATTTAAAATGGTTTTAATTAGTTTTAAAATGAATTTACAAATTGATTTTTTCAATCTTTAGGTTTGCGATCATAATCGTCAGAATAAGGCAAGTGTTTTAGCCAAACAATTTGAACTGGGAGCTTACATTTGTTTTTGCAATTTTGATCATAATATCTCAGGACTGGTAGAAACATTGCACATTTTGATGATTCAAAACTATTAGCTTAGGTTATTCTAACTATATACTTTCATTGGTTTTAATGTTAAAAAACAATTTTATGTAACATTATATTTTAATGTTTTTTAGATTTGTTTTGTAGGTTCAAAGAAAAATTATTCAAGAGATCCAAGAATAGTTTTAAGAACTATTTTGTTTCAATATGATCTTTTGTAAATGAATCCAAATGAGATTTGATCTAAATATTTTAACTAAATAATGAGGCAGATTCAAACCACTTGAAGAAAACAATATAAAATTATTTTTTACCTTATGAATCAATTCGCACATCGATTTACTAAAAAAACTTGTGAAAAATGATATTTGAATCAAAGTATCAATTGATTTGTGAAGTAATGTTTTGAAAAATTCTTTTTATTGAAGGTTGAGAAATTTGCCTGAATTGATTCAATAATCGATTCCAGATTTGTGCATAACATACCAAGATTTGATCACCATGCCAATTCATTAGTTATAACCACTCTGAATCAATTTCATAATTGATTCTCCAACTGAAAGTTAGTTATTTGTTACAGTCAATTACAACAGTTATAAAAGCCTAACTGCTTTTAGTTTTCAACAAGTTTTCACAATTTTCTTCATCCTTCAAGTGTGAAAATCTCTAAGAAAAAGAGCTAAACAAGTTTTCTCTCTGCCTCTTCAAGTTTCTGAGATCTAACCAAGATACTTTGGATCAAAGGTCAAATTTATATATCCTAGTTGTTTGAGATTTCATCTCAAACTTATAGTATTGTATTTCATAATCTTTCTTGTTTCTATTTTTTTATTTGAGATTTCTAGGGATTTAGAAATCTTGTATAAGTTAGCAAGAGTCTGTCATAATTCTATGTTTTTGTTTAGGTTTAGAAGAGCTTGTTGCAATTCTTCTAGGTTAGCAAGAAGCCTATGTAATTTCTTGTATTTTTTATTTTGAATTGCCCTTTTAGGAGCCCTATTCAATCTTAATTTATTTCTTATAAACAGCTCTTTTAGTTAAGAAAGATCAAGTGAAATAAATTTGAATTGTGGTTTCAATTCAAGTTGAACCATTTTAAAATTCAGTATCTTCAATTTCTTTTATGCTTTTATATCTTGCTGCAAAATTACTGTTTCTATTATCTTCACATTCACTAATTATTATTCTACAGAACATCTCAATAAAAGAGAATAAGTCACCAACCTATTAAATAGTTAAGAAGAGTTCATATTAAAAAAGGGTGTATATAAATTCTCTAATAGGAAAAGGGCAAGATCTATTTGTTTTCCACATTTTAACATTTACTGGGACCATCGAAAACAAATTATGAGATAGTTTTCTACAATTCAAATCAATACCTTCAAAATTAAATTTTCACAATTATGATCACAAGAATTTTTGAACTTACTGAATGTTTTCACTTCATGGTGATTTGAATCACTTTACACTATTTTTCCGGATTTGAATTGAAGCATTCAAATCTAAATGTCATAATTTTGATTGCTTTCTTATCAGAATTCAAATTTTGAATTCTTGATCATGATTGTGATTTTGATCACAGAGTTCAAATTATCAAATAATTGCTAGTTTTTGTGTGTGCATGTTCATTTGCTATAAATACCTATTTCACACTTTTTCTAATGCAATTATTTGATAATTTATATGTTCTCCAATTCTTTACTTCATCTTTTCAATTTGAGCTAAATTTGATTGAATCTAATTCTCTAGTGCTTCATTTTTTAACTCGAATTGTTGAGTTCTTTCATTTTCTCTTTTCTTCATATCAAACACTATTGGGTTTCCTAGAGATAGTCTACCTAGAGTAGAAGGGTGGTTGAGCCCTATCTTTTTGTTCTCTGAGTAGGGATTCTTAAAAGGTTTACAATTGTGGTTGAGCAATCATTATAATGAGTTCTCCAAGTGCCTGTCTACACCTGGAGGGATTGCCTTATAGTGGATTCGAGCTTAGAAATGGATGTATGCCTTCGAAATAAATTTTCAAAGGGGAACCACTAAAAATCAACATTTGAATCTCTCTATCATTACTCTTTCACATTCTATACTTTATTTTGTTAAGATTCATTATTGTTCATGATTTTGTTAGATAGTTGATATTGTGTTTATTATTTCCTCTAAAATTTTTTGTGTGGCTGTACATTTCTTGTTTCCAAGAAATTTTGCTAGTTTTACTAAAACAAAAAAAGTGGCTTTCAAAAAAATGTTTTAAAATTATAAAATCCTAAGACTACTTCACCCCATCTTGGTCAAATCTATAGCTACAGGTTAATCTCAATGCATTTAGTCTAATTTGGTTCATCTTTGTCATGTACAGTCCAAAGTTTATTGACCCTAGCTTGACATTAGTTCAACTTTGCATAAATAATTCGATTCTGAAGTCAAATTGATGAGAGCAACTTAGGGAGAGTAATGGGTTGGCCATAGCTATGGATTGTGTCTGGTCTTCCCAATTGAAGTTATCATGGGCCAGTAGCTTTCTAGCCAAAGCATGTAACACATGCTTACCATTTTTGGCCAACATGCTTGCCTTCTAGCCAATTAAAGCCATACATGGAAGATAAATAGGGCCTTATGGATTTTGTCACCCATACAACTAAAATCCTATGCATAATATGTTTGAAGGAAGCATAAGCCTATAAACCGAAGCAATCACATATATTGATCCTTAAGAATGCCCTACATAAGTAGCCTCTTGTTGTAATAGGCAAGGGACAACTGAATAGGAAGAGGGACAATTCTTTTTTATTGAGATATGCTTCATTACATATATTAAAGTGTGTAAAAGGAGGTTTTAAGCTAGTATACTCCTAAGATCCATAGACTACTACCAACAAGACTCAAACAAACACCTAATAAGACTTCAATAAGTTAAGCCAAAAGCCAAATGACATAAGTAGATATACTTTTTTCTAGTTAACATAAGGCCTTTTCTCCTAGTTTTTTATGGAGTTTGTGCATCATCTTATACTGATGCAACACTAAAAATGCAAGGAACGTAGACATGTTATTTCTTACTCACCCTAGATAAGCAAACCATGCTAAAAGAATTAAAATACTCTTGAAATGGGAAAAATAGAAAAAAAAAGTACACAAGTTAGAGAGCTCTCAAATTTGAGCCATAAGGCCTCCATATAATGGTTGATTTTTTTTGTAAAGT
Organism: Saraca asoca; assembly: GCA_026873985.1. Classification (NCBI taxonomy): domain Eukaryota; kingdom Viridiplantae; phylum Streptophyta; class Magnoliopsida; order Fabales; family Fabaceae; genus Saraca; species Saraca asoca. The sequence goes on along the minus strand of JANHAO010011223.1, from coordinate 7,285 downwards.
TTATTGTCAAATTGAGCATATTTGTCCAGTCAAATCATTCATATGGGTAATTTGTATCATTTTCCCTCACTTAAATGAATGTTAATGCCTTTATTAACTTCTCAATTTTACACAACTCCCATGAAAGTTTTCAACTATTCCAGCCAAGCTACTCCCTTAAACTCTTTATGAGTGTCTTTAGATTTTTCCACTGGGTTATTCCCTCAACCACTCCTAGCTTGTTTCTTTGAGCCAATGCCACTTGAAGACTTTTGAAAAGATGGAACCCTCAACCTTACACCATATTAGGACAATCTTCAATCCTTTGCTCATCAACTCCTTCCTTGACTTCCTTTTAGCTTGCCTCTTTAAGCTGGCTCCACAAAATTTTAGTTGCCTTTAGAAACTTTGGTGAGCTTCCTCTAAAGCTAAGGTTTTGTTGCCTCTATAACTTGGGTACCCACTACCTCTATAGCTTGCAAGCACTACCTTTATAACTCTCAAATTTTGCTACCTTTGTAGCTTATGTGCAAGCTTGATGTTTGGGACTCTACTACTAGAGATGCCTCTCACCTAATGCCCTATTCCACTAATGTAAGACATAAGACTGATCTCTTGCTTTTAAGATTGCTTATGTTGGGTTCAAAAATTTATTGCACTTCACTGCATCTCTGAATCAGATCCTCAAACATTCTTTGAATTGATAACCTTTGACATCTCAACCATAATAGCCCTTGTGAAGTTGATGCTCTTTAGCACTATTGTCATCATGACTTCTCCTAATCTTGCAATCTCTAGTGTTAGCATTTTAGAGTTGATACACTTTTATATCTTGGCCTATACATCTACTCCTATAAAGATTAATGCCTAGCAACACTGATCAAGCAATATCCTTTGATGTTTATGTTAGGGAAAATTAGATTGAAAGACATCAAATATGTCGATTAAGCATTAAGTATACCTAGCAAAATTTTTAATTTTTTTTCCAAACTTGAATCACATTGTTTACAAATTAATACATAAGAAAGGAATAATTTAAAGTAAAAATTTAAATTATATCATCTTGAAAGTTGTTCTTCTAATCTTCAGTCAAATTTTAATTTTATTCAAAACTTTCACCAAGTTCATGTAATAGTTAGAATAGGAAAATCAAGCACTCAGCTTAAAAGGTGTCAACACTCTAAGGAATCACAAATTTATTAGGGCAAGATTAGTGTTTAAATGCAAACAAGGGATGAGAAGTGAGATCACACAAAGAAAGTTGGCACACAACACATGTTCTAGGGTTGAATTGATGTATATTAAAGAGTTGGTTTCTCTCCTTATTAAATAAAAGAGATTGGAGCACAAGTAAGAGTAGTGGTAAGCATAAGTGGCACGCAAGCTAAGGTTTCCCCTTTCTTGTATTGTCCACTCATCTAGTAGATGAGCTACATGATTGGGGCAATGCCTTTGGCGTAAAGAGTCTACTCTCCTTAATCTCATGCTCTCTCTTTTGTATCCAACAAATAGTTTAAGTGTTAATTCTAAAGTGAATGTTCAATCTTAGGTGTATGTTTGACTATGCGCTATCTCACAATCATTCAAATATAAAACTTCTTTCATATATCATTAATTGATTATACATAAAACTCTTTATATGTATTATCAATACATAGGCCTATAATTTTGATCATAGCACAAGTGTCAGAACATTTTTTAAATATCATTTCTTGTTACCAAGGAGGATGAATTTCATCTTGTTCATTCACTTCCTTCATGTACTTCGTAGTGCATATAAAATTATTTGTACATACTCTTTAAGAGTGCAAGCCTAAATAAAATCAAAGTATATGACTCCATACATAAGATATTGTGTTAATCTCAAGTCTAATTAAGGATCACTTACATCACTTTTCACATGAGAAGTCCATTGACACGTGGCAACATTTTATATAGTTTATCATATGGATCATTCATGTCATATGTTCCATAACATATGCCATATGTTTGTTTAGATATCACCATATTAAATAATGTATAAGATCAATGCATTCTGATAGAAGAATGTGACATAAAATATGTTGGTTTACTCATGAATAAGTAATAACCTATTTTCTCAATCATTCAACAAATAGGGATATATAGAAATACAACAATATGTATAAATTATCTCATAATTACAATTTCCATTATAATTTATTTATACACAATTATATTTTAAAAATTTATCCAATATAGAGTGCATACATCAAATATATATATATATACTAAATTAATAAAGAAGTCAAAACATCTTGTTTTATTAAATATACTAAGATATGTAGTATCGATGCCATTATAACTAATTGTCTCAAGGGTATCTATACTAACAGTCTAGGCCTCCATAACCTACTTCGAGCACATCCTCTAATGGTTCCCCCACTATTGCTTGATAAGATTTACGCGTTTGGTTGTCTGTAACACTAGCTCAAGTGTCACATACTTGTGCACTAGAAAATGTGAGCCCCATGGTTATTGCTACAAAGTTCATCTATAATTATGATGCACTAGCTTCCTAGCATCTTGAATTAATCCTTTTGGATTGCTTTGGCTTGAATGATACCCCACTAAATATGATCATGTTCTCTAACATAATCTTGAAATCCTTCCTCTGGTTTCGCTTACTTAATACATCCCTACAAATGTTTCAACCTTCTAATTATGGCCATGCACTCTTACATGACCAAGGCTTTCCCTATTGGCTCCACTGATAGTTAATTTTTCCCTCTAGATGTGGTCAAGCTCTCTAGCAAGACCAACACTTCTCCCAAGGCTCATTCCACTAGATAGGTCCTTAATTCTCACATCATTGTGGATAGTTTTGTATTCCCTCAAATACAACTATGAATAAGAGTATATCCAACGTCGCCATTATACAAAAAGTCCATTGAGTTCTACACAAGCTTATATCCAATGCACCAATAATGTTCCCTTAGTTGCAACATTCTCTCACCTTTGCCCAAGAACTGCTTCTTACTACCTTCATGGTCAAGTCCTTGACAATGTCTCTTCACAAGTTTGAAGAATGTTCACTCTTTTTACAACTCTCACATGCTCAGACAAGCTACATTCATCTAAATGTCAACCTTGACATGATGAGAACTCTTTTCTACCACCTAACCCACTAGCCGATCACCCTACCTACCATGTCTTCTTGCCTACCCGTCCTCCTTGCCTACCCTTTTGAGTGCTTGGCAAGACCTTGGGCACTTAGCAAGACTAGAACTTGGCATGAAGTCAACTCTATGTGACGACCAATCTACTGTCTAGTAGCTAGCCTTTGATACTGTTGATGGTTGAATTCGATCAACCTAAAAGTCTAAAAAACCCCAAACTACAGATTGAGTGTGAAAAGAGAAAGAGAGAAAGGAAGAACAGGGAGACACCAGAAGTTTTTAACGTGGTTCAACTAAAGTCAGTTTGACCCCTACATCCATGACTTTTATTACTCTTTGTTGAGTGCTTTGTATCTTGTCATTAATCATCTCATGTATAATGATTTCATCCCCTTTTATAATGGTTGGGGTTGCAGTTTGAATGTAAATCTGTGACCAATAAGTATTACGACTTGATTAGGATTACATAATGGATAAGGATTGATGGTTATAACAGATTCCCATTAAGACAGGAAACAGAATAAATTTCACTAGATTGATGATTGGGGATGTGTGCTTCAATTTGCAAGCTGAGCATTGCTCTCAATGATTAAGGTTCCTGCTTTGACCTACATTGATTGGTGACCTGAGCTCGTATTTGGTGACCTGATGTATTAGTTTAGTGGCCTCAATCCTGATTAAGTTAGGCCCTTATCAGCTGAGTCTATTCATTGGGCTTTTAGCAGCCTATTTGTGCAGTACCAAAAATTATCCACAAAATTAGCCCCTAGCTCTTAATGTGTTCTGTAAACTAGGAGCTATAGTTTGCTAGTAAAAGCTTGATTTGCCATGCCATCATTTAGACTTCTGTAATTTTGAATTTCATCTCTTGAATGTTCATATGTACATTTACATCTGTGAACAAGGTTTTTGATGAGTCGAATGCTTGGTAGGTCATGTCTCAACAATTGTGTTGCTCAATAGGTCATGCCATAACAATCGTGTTACTTAGTAGGTCACATAAATGCGGTACTAAGTAGTAGGTCACATGAATGCGATGCCAAGTAGTATGTCACATGAATGTAATGCCGATTAGTAGATCACATAAATGCAACTTAGCCAACAGCCGTGTTGCCCAAGTAGGTGCTAGCAGTATTATTATTTAGGTAGGTGCCAGTAATCTTGTTGCTCAAGCAAGTGCCAGCAATCTTGTTACTCAGGCAGGTTGCATGAATGTGGTGTCAAGTAGTAGGTTGTATGAATACTGTGCCAAGTAATAGGCCACATGTATGCAGTGCCAAGTAGTAGGTCACATGTGGTGCTGAATAGTAGGTCGCATGGGGTGTCGAATAGTAGGTCGTATGCGGTACTAAGTAGTAGGTCATATGAATGCACTTTAGCCAATAATTATGTTGCCCAAGTAGGTGGCAACAATCTTATTACTCAGGCAAGTGGTATGAATGTGCCTCAGCTAACATAAGTTGGTTGCATGGATGCAATATCGAATCTTTGTAATGTTGAATGCCCCTTCCAGATTAGAAAGGCGAGTGCTTGCTTCCGGATTAAGAGGGTAATAGCTCGCTTCCAGACTAGAAAGTTGATAGATCACTTCCATATTAAAAGGGTGAGAAATGTTCAGCATTCCAAGCTTGTGGAACTTTAATTCCATTTGTCAGGTGATAAACTCCATTCCTAAGTCTTCATTGATGATGTGTAGGCCCTCCCAATTCAGATCTAATGTCCTATCACTAGCCTTGCAAGCTCAAGGAGAATAGAGCATAGTATGAAGTCACTGATAATTTACTTTGAATTCGAGCCTTCAAAATTAGAAGCACTGGAACTACTGTTGTGGTTGTTGGGGCTACTGAGGTCATTGTCCCGCAGGTTACATCACATAGTCTTTTAAGTAACCTTTCTTGATCAAATCGTTAATCGCATCTTTAAGTGCCTAGCATTCCGAAGTATTGTGCTTAACCTCATTGTGGTAGGCACAACATTTGTCTATGTCCCTAAGCCTCTTAGGGGTCCTTAGGGGTTTGGGCTACCCAAAGTTCTCCCTATCCTTTTCCATCGCAAAATCCCTTTCTTGAGTATCTGATAAGACGCTATAACTACATTGGCAACCTTTATGCTGAGATTGCTCGTTCCTAGCCTTCTTTGTGACCTAATTTTTGGGGTCATCATCTTGACACTCATTGCTATTCCTAATATTGTTCCTTTTTTTACTCTGGTTGGAGCTAATAGCTTCGTCCTTGGACTTTTTAAAGCCAAAGGTTTCTTCACACCTGATCTTTTTTGGCAGCTTGTTCATAAAATTCACCTAGGTCCCTCACCAGAGACTTGTATATGCTCTCATATAGGTTTCCATCTTTGTGGAGTCCCACTGAGATCGTTGTTAAGATGCTTTCATCTGAGGGATTTTTTACATTACTAACCTCATGTCTGAATCCAGTAATATAGTCTTTTAGTTATTCATTCTTTCGCTAACTGAAAGATTGTCACAAGATGGCAGGGTGGTGGAAGCTACCTTCTTAGTACTTTGTACTAGTTAATAAATCTCTTCAACACTCTACCCTACTGTCAATGTTACGAGCTTTGAGATTCCTGAACCATGTTCGAGGTATGTCTCCTAGAGTGGCTGGGAAGACACGACACTTGACTAAAGGATTGGTCATCTAAAGATCCATCTGTATGTTAAATGCATCTAGGTGGTGTTATAGGTCACTATCCCTATTGTACAGTGGGATGGTGGGAACTTTGAACTTATGAGACAAAGGCTCTTTTTTAATCTCCCTGGTGAACGATGTCTTCCCTTTACAATGATCTTGATGGTCTTGAGCCCAAGGGCATTATTCCAACTGTTCTACCCTCTGAAGCAACTCCCTATCATATGGTCTTGAGCCTCACACAGATGACCAGAAGATGGCCTACTCCTTTTTTTGTCATCGTAGTGTAAATTTGAGGTCCTTTGCTTCCTCTGCTCATGACCTAATGAACTTTGATATGAGAAATGTCTCCAATTAGTCCTGTTTGAGCTTTCAGCTCAACGCGAACCCCCACGTCACTGATGATCTCTTTCATCATCCTCACAAGCTTGATGGACCTTTAACCTTGGCCATGAGTTCGTAGAGCAAGCTGAATGAGTGTGTTGAAGTACTTCTTTGGTTAGTCTCTTTTCCTGAGCTCCTTCCTGCATCCATTAGAAGGCTTCTTTCTGTGCAACGCCTATAACCTATTCTTGTAAGCACCAGGCTTATGCCTGAGTCAATGCCCTGACCACTTTAGCTAACTCTCTTACCATTTTCTCCAATGCCTCATGACACTAATGTCATACTTGTATTCCATCAATAATATCAGGTTAGTGTGAGGCTACTGGGGGCATGTCAGCGGCAACACCTGTGGTGGGGATGACAAAAATGCTTGTCGTGAGAAGGACTAGATGTAAAGTTTGGTGCAACCAAAGAGGGCAAAAATTTCAAAAAATTTTCTAGAAAAACCTTGCCTTGGCCGAACCAAACTCACCTAAGGATCTACTGGTTTGAGATTTCAAAACAACCTAGATCAAATCTAGAGTAGAAGAAGAGCTTACTAACCTTTAGTCTAGCTCTTGCACAGCGGAAGACTGTGAATCTTCACGCCAGGAAAATCCTCTTTATGGCCTCAAAAGCTTCCTCTCCAAGTGCTAGCTTGTAGAGGGGCTTGTGTGGGACAAGATGGAGCCAGGAACCGAACTCTTCGGCCTTTCTTCCTCCTCCCTTTGCTTCAGTCCTCCATGGCTGAAAAGCTTCTCCTCTTGTTTTCGGTTCAAAATCGAAATGAAGAAAATTTCATGTGTGAAGAAAAATGCTTCTAGAGGCATCATATGGCATCCCAAATAAGGAGGAAACAACATCATTTTTAGCACCCCCTTAAGTGAGCAAAACAGTGTCGTTTCGAGCAAATAGGAAATAAGTTTTCCTGTTTTCAAAAAAGCCCCAAAGTTTCCAAAACTTTGTATCTTGGCCCCAACACAATTACACTGAACTACACTTTAATCCCTGCACATCAAATGTGTCCAAAAATAAATTATATCATCGGCCACATCATTTCTTGTTATGTGTGTGACCCAATAGGCTCCCAATGTATTGGCAAAAGTCTATAATGCCCTTCAAACCATTTGAAGTCATATTAGTTTCTCCAAACTAATCAAT
>JANHAO010011222.1:0-17125 GCA_026873985.1 Saraca asoca | reverse complement strand
ACTTTCTCTTCTTTTTGTGCTCTCATTTGTGTCTCCAGCTGGCTAATCACGGGTTGGAGCAAATGGTGGTGACCATTCTGCATCAACACAGTTTCTGTAGATCTGTCTCCAGGTTTCAGCCAATTTTTAATGCCCATATTGTCATTTTCATCTCAGGAAGCCTTCATGAAAGTTGTGGCATTATGTCTTATCTTCCATTTGGGCTTCGTTTCACCTCAATTGGACCTTCCTAGCTTGAGATATTGTCTTCTGAGTGCATGAAGGTCGGCTTCCCGAGAGACACTATTCTAGCAGTAATTTCATCTCTAATTTCAAGTAACCAAATGATGGATTCAGCTCTTATAGTCTACATGAGAGTTGTATATATATCTCTTAGCTTTCCTAAAAGATAAGAATCACATCAATTGGACAAGTATAAATCAAGTTATGCTAGAATTATAGAAACTGCTCCAAAATGATCGAAAATGTAGAAATTTGTTCTAATGAACCAATTGGCACCAAATTACAAATACATATTAACACAGCTGGAAACATGTCATTTTGGCTCTTAAAATGCTAGGTATGAGGGTAAATAAATGTGTCAAATCTTGTGTTATCACTCTTCAATCAAGTTTCATGTATCGCTTTTCCTTTTTCCAGCAAGGCTGTCACTTGAATGTATTGGACTGCTGGTCTAAAATATTGAGTTTATGCTACTCCCACAATTTGCATTCACAACTAATTTTACAACTGAAAACGTGTCCAAGTCAAACTGACTCTTGTTGCTTTAAAACAGCTGAGACTAATTTAATTTAGATTGTGTTACGTATGAAATCGTGGAAGTAGTGTTTCCAAAAACTTCTTATTTGCTAGTTTGATTCACTTCCATGCATACTTGTAATTGGTTTGCTAGGATGTTTAACTTGCTTAGGAATAGAGCAGGGCAAGGTGCATTTGAATGTCAAAACTCAGAAGTTAGTATATTTACAGAATAAATTTTCATTAAAGGTTAGCAGGCAGGTTCTGTCCAAAGGCTTACAATTGTGATTAGACATCAAACAAAATATCAGGAAGTTGGAACAAGTTTGTCTGATTTAGTTTGCTCAAGCAGCTTGACAACCTCAGCCATGGTTGGCCTCTTGAGGGACTCTGGTTCAAGGCACATCATTGCGATATTGAAAACATTGTTAACCTCCTGCATTGGACATGGCCCTAAACTTTTGTCGAGAACTAGCTCCTCCTTCCTTTCTTGGACAACAGCTTTAACCTGCTCCAATAATAATGAAACAATTTACATGAAAGTAAGTTATCATCCTGCTGCCATATGATCAATTGGAGATATGAAAATACTAATCTCACTTATGTTTATTCACTCAGTCTCACTCAATTAAGAACAAAATTACTTGCAACCCTATAATGGACTCGTATTATGAGTAGTTGAGTAAGATTTTGTAAATGAAAATAAGTGAGACTTACATCGTTGTTTGGGTACAATTGATCAAAATTTATTATAGTTTTAGTATCTTCAACATTGAACTATGGATTATCAAAAATCAAGATTGTTTGATGAATATATTAACAAAAGGAATCTAGAGGATTTGTTTATGGCTTACCCATGTGACAAGTTTGGTACCCTCTTCTATGAATGCTTCATCACTTGGTTTCTTTCCTGTCAAAAGCTCAAGTAGCACAACTCCAAAACTGTAAACATCCCCTTTGACTGTTGCTCTTCCTGTGTCAAAATATTCTGCATGAAAAAAAAAATCATCAATTTGCTAATTCTAACATAACCAAGAGCTTGAAGAGAAGAAACAGCGAATAGCTGGGTTTTTAACGGTACCTGGGGCTAAGTAACCAAAAGTTCCTGCTACAATTGTTGAAACATGTGTTTCATTTGGTTCCATCAAAGTGGCTAATCCGAAATCTGAAACTCGAGCCTCCATGTTTTGATCAAGCAATATATTGCTTGACTTGATATCTCTGTGGATTATGTGAGGAATGCAATCATGATGAAGATATGATATTCCTCTTGCTGCACCTAAAGCTATTTTGTATCTGGTTGGCCAATCCAAAACTTTGTTCTGCATTGGTCTTCCTGCAACACATTCAACTTTGCAATCAGAAATCACAAGAAATACAAAAACAACTTTCAAGAACTTTACAATGCAACAAAATGAACTTTTGCTTCTGTCAATAAATCAGATGTCCTGGGAATGTCAATGAGCTCTATAGTGTGAGTCTCGTCATTTCATATGAATTTTTAAATTCTACATACAGGTGTAATCTGTAAGGATGAAAGTAGGAAGAATGAAGAGCAAATCAGTAAGGATGAAAATGGGAAGAATGAAGAGCAAATCAGTAAGGATGAAAATGGGAAGAATGAAGAGCAAACAGTGAAAAATTTTACTAAATCAAGGTATATGCAATGCCTAGATACTTTGTTAATTTTCATTTTCCTCCGTTTTGACTCAAACCAAGCACATTCTTATGGTTGGTTTGTGTTAATATTTAGTCCTACAGTTACATAGAACAAGTGACTGCTATTGCCTTTAGATTTTGACAAATCATGAACTACTTTTTGAATTTTAACATTAAACTTAACTATGGTTCAAAAATGCTGATTTGTAAAAAATTAAAAGGTAGTGGCATCCACTTTTTCAGTATTACTGTAGGACTAGAGTTTTTTTTTGTTTGAAAAGAAAGGAAATGAGGGGAAGAGAGGAAAATGGAGACATCCGCTATTTTTCATAAAAATTTACAAAAATAGGAAATCAACCTTCAATTCTTTTTCCTTCCTTTCATTTTTTCTTTGCTTCCAAACAGATCATTAATTTCTTAGAAATTCTTAGCTAACAAGTAACAGATTACATACCATGTAAAAAGGTATCCAAACTTCCATTAGGCATCAGCTCATATAAGAGAAGGTTATAGTGTGGAGCAGTGTAATATCCATGAAGAATCACAATATTCCTGTGTTTTATATCTGCCATTGCTTCCAGCTCTCTCGCAAAACCTCTGTCCCTATCTGCAGTTCCTCTATGCAGTCTTTTCACAGCGAAGGCTGTTGAATCATCCATTTTCAGTTTATAAACAGTGCCATAACCCCCAGATCCGATGATGTCCTGGTTTCTTAGCTTCAGTGCCTTGTTCAAAACCTCATCAGCTGTGAGAGATTGCAGAACTGAAGGCCTAAATATCACCATCTTCCCACCTGCATTATCCCATCATCACAAAATATGTTAGCATGTCTTTCTTCTCAACTAATATTACACTCACTCATTTTTTCTCACAAATGATCACTCACAATGCACTTAACAAAATCTGATCTAAACTGATATTATAAAAGCCTTATTTGTACAGATTATGTCAATTATGCACATGAGTGCACTTAATTTAATTACACAAATCAAAGTGCATTTCTTATTTTCTTTCTTCCATCTGAAAGATTGTATGCAGTAAATTCTATATTTCTTTTTAGTTTTTCTTTGCAGTACCTGAATAGCCTTCATAAATCATATGCTTTCTTTTCCATCTTTTGTAGAGGAGGACTGCGATAATGATCTTGGATGTGATAAAAGCAATGCAGCATATGGTGATGTAGAAGGCTAATACCAGAGATTTGTTCATTTGATGCTACAAATTGATGCTGGGATATGAAGAGCCTAAACACGCACTCTGAATTTAGTATACTAGAAGTAAAGATTTGCTAAAAAGGCTAGAATATGAGGACCATAATGAAAATTTGTTGCAAAAGATGAGCACAAAGTTCATGGAGAGAAAGGAGAAAAGTGACTATGATCTCATGAACTACTAAGAAACTACATCAAATTAAAGAGCTTTATTTCTGAAAGATTCAAGACTGCTTTTTAAGAAATGGCTTTTAAAAAAATACATAAAACAGATAATTATGGTAGCTTGTCCAAAAGAGATTGGTGAAGAGAAACAAGCCTTGAAAAAGTTCAAGATCATGGTCTCAAGAATAATCCCTTTACACCCTACAATGATTGTGAGCCTATTTTTCTGACCAAGAAGAGAAACAGAGAATGGTGATGAGAGGAAAAGTTGAAGCAGTGCAAGTAATTTGCTGAAAAAGATACTTCAAATAATGCATAGCTTGACAAATTGCCTACCTTCTATTTCTCAGTCATTATAGCTACAGCTTATATTTATGTTCAAACCAGCTTTTCATTGACCTTTGAAAGGATATGACTTTTTGGCTTATTTAGCATGTTTTGTATGCCTACAAATTGGGTTTGAGAATCTCTGACTTAACACCTGTCAAATATTGCTGCAGCAAGTTTATGTGTTTTTCTTAAAAAAATTAAAAAAATTGATCAAACTAAAAATGACTCAAGTTGATAAGTACGATGTGGTTTGATAAATATTCTTATATTACAGTGAAATTAAAATTGTAGGTTTCATTGTAACATGAGAGAATCTAAAAATATCATTATTAGATTTCGCTTTAAATACATAGACAAATTTAAGGAAGCACTTCCCATATTGAATCACTTAATGCTTCCCCACTAAAATTAATTTCACTTGATACTTTTATCCACTCAACAATAAAAATAGTAGCAAAATTCTCCTTTTTATGCAAGCTGTTTGTTTGGTAAAGTGTATGTGCTTTCGTGTGTGGACACATGGACTTCTGTGGCGTTCTTGTCATCCTGTCATTAACTCTATCAAGCGAGCACCACGTGAATTTTTCTTCATCAACGTGAATGGATTTCATTGACATCCTCAATCTTCCTCGCATTACTTTGAGAGCAATATTATTTGTATTTTCTGCATTTATTTATTTTTTATAATTAATAAATTTTATTGATTTAACTCTTTTTATAAATAAAAAATATTTTTATATAAAAAATAAATAAAAAGAATGAATATAAGAAAGTATAAGTATGATTGCTCTTGCTCAGCTACCAAACTGCTAAAGGTTGGATAAACTGATAGGATCCCGTGATGGCTATCCTGTAACCATTTATTCTTCAGCACCTGTCCTTTCCCACTAATAGGGAGGTTGGGAGCCCAACTGGATATTCTTTTGTTGGAAAGACAGACACATGTGAAATTAGTTTTTTTATGTTAAAAGAGAAATGATCATCAAAAATTTTTTATGAGTCCTATTTTACATAAAAAAAGTAATTTTAAATCTCATGACATAAAAATTTTTTATGTCTCTTTCTAACATGACAGAAATATAATCAAAAGAAAAAAAAAAAGAGAGAGAGAGAGAATCCAAATTCAAATAAAACTTTGTGCCAATGAAAGAAAATATTGATGAACTTGTAATTTTTATCAAACATCAGAATCAATGTGATTAATGAGCATCAACAACTGCTAAAGTAATTGAAAATTGGAAAATTATTTTATGGTAGAACTTGTAATTTTATCAAAGATCAATCAATGTGATTAATGAGTAATAGAAATTACCCCTTGAATTTACATTATTTACAAAATTTAAAGGGATAATGGTATTGGAAGGAACGAAAAAGCATCATAATTCCATCACAATCTTCCCCGCTTTCCTTTTCAAGTTGGCAACTTTATGTTGAAGAATTCTGCTTCCACCTTAGTGAGCTTTATTAGTGACTTCTCACTATCCTGCAAAGTTACAAGCAATTTGCATATAGTTAACACTGAGAAATATGAAGATATTGTAAAATGGTGTAAGCAAGCTGCTTACCTTCCCAAACGAGAGAGCTCAGGGTCTGCAAGTAGCATATCTTGTAGTGGTTTCACACTACTTCCTTCTTCTCCAGAGCTGAATGAAACGTCATTGTTACTTCAATTATCTATAAAGTTAATAATGCATATATTTGTTTTTATTTTTGCTACTAGCCATAGGTGAAGATTAGTACAAGAAATTAATTTAGTAAAATCAGAATCAACTACCCTAGGCAAACTTAATAGACTTCTTTGCTTTTGCATGCTAAACTAGAAAACATGACCAATGCATGAGCCTGTTGTTCTGCAGCACAAAATATTCTCCACCTGGCTGTGAAAGACCGATAAGCCTTTCGAACTGACTCAGAAGTAACCTCAAATTGTCAAAGATTGTATATTTTCACTGCACTTTAATGGAAATAATCTTGAAGTTGTAGACGGCCAAATGAAAGAAAGAAAGAAAAAATGCACAACCATACACCTAATGGATATAATCTTTTAAGTTATATAATCAACTGTTAATTTGAATCTTGTAACATGATTCCATAACATTCCAAATATGATACATATAATAGGTAAATGCATGATCATGGAGATTGGAGATGCAAATTATTCTCACAATGTCAGAGAATCATGAAGTCCTCTTGCCAACTGGCTGAAGTTTTTCCTATATCCACATGAACTAGACAACACGCAAGGAATTCTAAAGCTAGTTTGCAAAAGAGGAAAGAAAGCTCACCCATAAATATGATCAATGGAAAGTAATCTGTGGTGAAGTTTATGGTCATTGCCAACATAAGTCACAATGAGGCTACCGGCATCAGGGTGGGGCCAGCTTCTTGAGGTAGGGAATCGGAGTATAAACGTCCCGGGTTCTTGAAGTCCCCTGGGACCTCGAAGTGAAGTTTCTGCTTCTTCCTTGGTTATGAATCCTTCTATCCACTTAGGTGATGTGGAATTCCAAATTGAATTTATCCAATACCTTGATATCGTATAAGCTACGGGGTACAACCAGCACCACATCTTTTCGAAATTCTCTTGGGCCAGATACTCATGACATCCAGCAATTTTTCTCAGAAGCTCTAGGTCCTGAAAAAATTAAAAAACTATGAATTTCTTGCAGCCTGTTGGTTATAGCGATTTGGTACCCAAAAAAATTAAATAATTAGGTAATTTGCATCTATGTTTATTTTGTTCCTTCTCAATAATAATAATTAAAACAAAAAAAACCTATGATACAAAATATTTCCTCATATTTCAGAGAATGATGCTACTCACCCAAAGTTTTAAAAACAAACCATACACAAATTAGTTTGCATCAGCATCTGATTTTAACTAGTCTCACCTGACTTCAAAAAGAAAGTTCAATTGGGCTAGTGAACTCAAGATGCTGCCATCTGACAATTTTTGCTCAATTGGTAGTTGTTGTTGTGCAAATAGCATTGGTCAGAAAGACAACACAAAAATGTGGCAACAACAGGTATCCTTTTAACAAGTCGCATCTATGTCTTTATGATGAGATTTCTCATCTCATATGAGGCTAAGCATAGTTTAAGACCTTCCTACAGTACTCATATTCTAAAAAAAAAAGTGACTTTACAACAGCAATATGCTGCCCCAACCATAAAATGTTTCCCACAAACAAACAAAACAGAAAAAGGAACCTGGTGCGTAAGAGATCTTGAACCAGAGGAAGAAATCTTCATGAACTGCTCTTCGATTTCATAAACTGCACTCTCCCATCGAATGTGATGGTTGTTTTGAGACATCATTTTCCAAACTTTAGTTCCTTCTTCTATCAATGCCTTGGCCATTACAATTTGGTTTCTGTTTAGAACAAAAAAGGGGAGCAGAAGTTAAAGTGGAAACAGGCTAAATAATTGAAGTAACCAAAAAAGAAAAAAATATTGATACATTCTTTAAGCAAAGTAGTGTGTTTAATTCTAAGAATTAAAATTAAGGATGGAAGGATGCAAGCAGAAACTGTATTCACAACAACAACCAATTTGGATTTTAATGCAAGAAAGATACAAGAATTGAGAATAACTTTTATATCCAGATGCTGGGATTTATCATATGCATCAATTTCACACTTTATAAGATTAAGGGCAATCAGGAGTTACTTATTTGAAATGGAATGGTTTTTAATTGATATCTAAGATTCTCAGCACAATCTTCCCACTTATAAGCATTTTTGCCTGATTATCATCCATCATGCGTTAGCAGTACTAATACAATTATGAAACTTTTTTTGATTGAAGTACAATTACAATTATATAACTAGAGACTGCAAACAAGAGTTGAATGAATAATATAGTCCAATTACTATTGAAGCAAGTACGATCACCTACCTATGATGTGAACATCCAGAATAGTGTGACACTTGATATGCCAATTCTGAAATTTCTCTGTCAGACGCAAGGGTAGCAATTTCTTTGAGTATGAAAGCCCTCTCAGCAAAGCCAGCTAGGCAGTATTTGAAAATCGTCATATCAGAGATTGGGTTTCTTCCACTAGCCAAAGTCTTGGAAGGTGAATTTCTCTCCCCTATACTCTCTGTATCAGATGGGGAATCATCTGCTTTGTTAAAGTTCTCAGGTCCTCCATCCAAGCTTGTTGCAAATCCATTCTCAACCTAAAAGTTACAGATGAGTTTGCCAGTGATAAATCAAAAATAAAAAGAGAATGACAAAAAAAGAAGACCTATGTATGACAACAAAATCTTAAAGACATAACTAAAGGGAATGTTTGCAAAGTTTCATGGGTTATAAAGACAGCAGAGAAAATCCATCCAGATTCTACCACTTGTCAGAATCAAAGAAGAAAGCTAGCGTTAGCGTTATAATAAAGCCATTCCTCAGCCTTCTCTTACTAGCTAAACTTTTAGGAATGACTGGCACTTGATAGTTAGAATATTACTAGATAAGATCATCTTGTAATTTCTAGGTGGCACATAAGAGAGAACTGGAGATCAAAGTTACAGTCACTTCATTTTTAGAAAAAGAATATATTATTAAGAAAAATAGAGATGTACATAGATGGAGTCACAATCATAATCTAAGAGTGAACATGATCACAAATGGATCAAAAGGGTTGATGATTTGTTCAATTGTCCATGATTTCAGGATTCTGTTAGACAAATTTCACATGCGAAGATGTTTATTAGAATCTTACGATTCATGATTCAGTTCATGCTATTTGATTCGAGTCAAGCACCTAGCAATACGATTTGTCCATGTGAATCTATTGTGTCATGGAATCTTGACTAGAATGGCGTGAATCTACGATTCATGATTTGAGTCCTATGATTCATGTGATTTAGTCAATTCTGACTATTGGGTCCTGGGTTCCCAAGTCGTAACATGATCAATTAAAATTTTACACATCCCAAGTTTAAAAACCTTGTTTTCCCCCTTTTTTTTTCTGTAATGATATTTTTTATATGATTAGGGAGCATTATTTGACTATTTTGTTATGCACTTGCATGCTTTATTGCTTCAATATTATTCAAATATCTATTTCTATGGCCTTTTTTTTTTGCTTCTTAATTATTTAGTTATTTTTGTGTATATATATATAATATTTATATATATAACATAAAATTTAGGCCATTTTATGTCTTGATCAGGAATCTTATGATTCACAATTTGGTTCGATTTGCCATTCAAAAAATTGGTTTTTCAATTCACAATTTAAAAACCTTGGCCAAGCCTATGAGAAGGAAAGAGTAGATCAGATATGAGTTCTTTTTATAGTTTACCTTGCAAGTAGGGTAAACCAGTAGATGGAGTTGTTGTTGATCCAAATTATGCATGTCCGGCATGTATACTAGATACAAAAATAAAAAATGAACACATCCAATATCTGGAAAATCTTATGGGGAAAAAAATCTAGCTTTGCCATGCAAAGCACTCAAGTCTGGTGACTGTATCTTGCACAATTGCAATAAAAACTATAATGCACTAGGTAGGCCCCAAGTCAGAAGTTCAGGGTGCGGATGCAGATGCAAGTGCGGCTACAATTGCATCAAATTATAAAAAGTACTTAGTGCATGTATAAGATATAACTTATAAGATACAATTTATGTTTTCATAGATTAAATTTATAAACACACACACAACATGTATGAATGTAAATGTATTTACTAGGCAAAGAGCAGAAATCAATAAATAAAAATACGCACTGTGCAACATATATAAATAAAGATACAGGTGGTAAGATGGTAATGCGATTATTAGATCTAAATGGTAGTTAGGGTTCAAATCCAATCAAATGCAACCACTCCTGCTTTTAATGAAGTAAACATGCATTGCCAAATTGATGAATTGAACCTTAAGCACGGATTAAGGCACATCATACATATTAGTGTGTGAATTAATGGTCCTACTATTTCCACATCCGCTCCCACTTCTACTCCCACATCCTCTCACAAAAAAAAAAAAAAGGAAAAAACTAAACCCCACAATGGACTCCACGCCCTTTATTAGAGAGTATGATATTCCCACATCCATATTAGATGTCAGAATAGATTTATCAGTGAATTAATGGAAATTATGGCAACAGCTGCTTGATGTGCAATTTGGGGAGCATACATGGCAAATTCTGTGACGTAGGGCAGGCCATCTGTGCATATGCCAAATGCCATTTGCAGTAGTATTCTTGTTTGTTTCCATTATTTATAGATGCTTAAAATAAAATATTGATTTTTTGCAAAAACAAAAGACTAATCACCTGGTTAGTGGTGTAGGCATGCGAGTTACATTCCTCATCAGGTTGCTCTGAAGGGGGGTCAGACTTCACAGATACAGATATTTTGTCCTGTCCAAGTTTAAACCGCTTTAACAATGGACTGGCCTTAGCATCATGAACAGAATGTTGAAGTTCTGATGACCCATCTTCCATTGCTGATGTTTTAGATAAACTAAGTCGCTGAAGAGCAGAAGTTGATCTTTTCCACACCAGAGTGGACATTCGTGAATTGCGACTCCTTGAGATGCATCGAATTGGACGAGAGGATGCCTCTAGGAAAGGATAATTTCCTAATTTTGGCACACGAAATTTGATGATGAACAACCTGTTATCACACTTGGATGAAAGCTGAAATTGAATGCAAAAGAAGTTATTGATAGAGATAACAAGAATTTGGAACCAAATTGTATAAACATAAAGAGAACTCATGAATGAATCTGAGAGACTGAGACAAGATATATTTATATTTCAAGTTTTGACATTGCCATTTAAGATAAAGATGATAAGTACTTTACAAGCAGGGTTTTCTAACATACCAACCCATCATCACTTGGTTCTCCTTTTCTGATATTAGCTTCAAAATATGATGATGCCCTAAATAATTATGCGGTTGACTTCAAACCTATTTGATTATGATTATCTTTTGGCATTACTTTTAAATTTGAAGATTTCTCACATCATGAGTCATGTCTCATGTGCCCTATTCATGTTGTACAGACCAGGAAAAGTAACATACACATAAGTGTTTGAAGATACAGTAAATGGTATAATTCAACTGAAATATTCACTGCTTATAATCGAGGCTATCATGCCATTAACCTACAAAAATATGCTTCTGCCAGAATTATCCAACAATAACAAGGGCATGTTGCTAGAAAATATCAATCAACAACATATCTTAGTCAAGAGAGAGAGAGCATAAGACAGCATTCAATACATAATATCTTTACCTGAGATATCTTGAGCTTAAATGATGCACGTCCCTGGAGAAGTTTACTTGGTCTTTCACAAGCAGAAAATTCAATTCCGTCATAGCTAACCAGAAGGGGAGCTTCTGCATCAGTTGTAGTCTCCACCAGTGCCCCCGTGTCAGCATACAAAAGTGAAGCAAAAACCTGTGATCATTAGCGATGGATACCATAAATACCACTAACCCCACCTAGACTTTCAAGAACGTTAAGCATTGAAAGCTGGGTTCATAAACCTCATTCTCCTTGTCTACAGGCTGGCCAAAGGCATCTGATAGAACAACATCCAAAGAGAAGTTTCTGCGGCAAGATGCCTGTGCCAAAAAGGCAAAAATTGACATTAGAATTCCACTTAAAATGTAATGTTGACACTAGAGTTTGGTTGCCCAGTACTTATCGAGATATCCCATTCAAAAATAGATCCTTCGAAACACTAGTATTAGACAGTAAGCAGCTTCCATAATAACATTACACGGCAAGATATTTGCAGCACAACTAGTTATTCTATGTTTTATTTCACAGTACAAAAAATCATATTCTTTTTTGAGTATGTGTCAGTGTGACAGCATGGGAACCACTGAATGTTACTAGTAAATAACAAATCTCAATTTGCACAACAAATATTGCCATGTACCTAAAAACAAATACGAAAAGATATTTTATCCCCTTTGACTAGGCAAATTACAAAACAACATGAACTCAAGCCAATGGTAAGTGACAAATCTAATATCATCAATAGATCTTTGGCAAATGGCACACTTACCCTCTCCATGATCCCCTTCTTTTTTTTTTCAGCTATTTGGATTTTTTATAACAAAATAACTCATCTCAAGTCATAACATTGCAGAGCTGTCTATTGGGTTCACTCATCTCAATCAATGCATGATAGAAGTTTATTTTGAGTTTAGAGCCTTAGAATTTAAATACATAGAAGCAATGAACCTATATTTTAAGTCTTGCAGTCATATGACTATATTAGAAGACTCAAACATTTACCATTCAATCGTCTAGAACAATGTTTAAGGAGAGGAAACCACAGAAGAAGATATAAGCATCAATTATAAGTAGCAGCAAAAAAATGATACAGACAAATTGTATCATATTTCACAGTTGAGCTCCAACAGGAAAGGGAAGGGTCATTCTGAAGATGATTCTTTACCAAACTTGAAAGTAAAAACATAGAATATATTAACACTATATCTAGTACGAAACTTCTTTCTGACCTTGCCACCAACAATACTCCAAACACCATCACTTTCTTCTTCAATGTCAGATGCAGATGATTCATCAATACATAACTTCAGAGGAGGATCCTGGCATCAGATAATATAGAGTTGTCAAGCAAGGAACTAATCAAATCTACTCCAAAATGCTAACAGAATGAGCATGAAAATGAGAAAGAACCATGGAATTTAAGAATCAAAACTACAATCACCTTTATATGGTGATCCTTAATTGATGAAACAAGAGAGGAGACACTTAAACTATGCACATAACCCTCCACATTATTGTCATCTCCACCAAAATTAGCCAGAAATATCTTCTTCAAACTACTTGAATCAGAATCCTTGTTCAGCAAGGAAGACAAAGGCCTTTCTCCTACAATTTCTGCATTAATTTGAAGCAGAATATGATCAGGAGACACCTGTAATGACACAAGAAGATACGCATATCATACATTCCCAGTCTGCATTTTCTCGTCTCTTTATTTAAAATGCCAGAAAACCAGGTTTGAAACATCGACATAATATAGTAGAACACAGATGCATTAGGTCAAATAGATTATAAGAATTGAGGAGATAATGACCCAAAATAAAATTTAAACAGATAAAAGAAAGACAATATGAAGCTATAAGCTTGAAGGCAATTCTCAAATAATTATAGAAGATACCTCACATCCAACATGAACCCATTTTTCCAAAGGAAACTCAAAATCTACAGTGGTGTGTGGAACTTCTGTCCAGGAATCGACATTGCCACTATCAGGAGCTTCTTTATGTAAGAGAACAACTGGTAAAAGATTCACCCTCTTATTGTCATTGATAATAAGAAATGGAGCACCATCTGAAGTACACGATTGCACCTGCATATGCAGCTGATATGATTTAGCCATCCACTGGAAAGATGAAACAGTAAATACAACATATGTAAAAAGTAACAAAATTATCCGGTACTAAAAAAAGAATTACTACATAAGAATAGGACAGAAAAAAAAAACACAAAACAAAAAGCCTTCATGTCGAGTCAAATGCATAAGTAACGGCAGAGATGAAGCAATATTTCAATCTGATTTCTATTACTTAAGCTACATATTCAAGTGATACAACCTGATTAGTAGAAGCTTTTCAGTTGCACAACAGAAGTTTTGAGAACTACATATGGTGGGCATGGGAAGTTTTCAGTCTTAGCCACATAATGTGATCATCACTTTGCAATACATAATTGTAAAGGAGTATTCTAAAGCCTAAGGACACATGGGAATCAAGGAGTAAATATCAGACATTGATTATGCATAGGATGTAGAATAGTACATGAGCACATCACTAACATGCATAGAACTTAACATTTTCGAAGCAACAAATTCAGAAAGAATAGGATGGCATGCGAATCCCATCATTAGCATAAGACTAAGTCCAATAACTATCCTTAAAAATTGACACAAACACACTATCCCATCAAAGTAAAACTCGAAAAAATCGAAACTTTAATGTTTTTCCTCAAAACAAAAGCCGGGTTCGTAAAGAGACTTCAGAGGGAAAGAACCCATAAGAGACCTGTCGGAGAATTGTAACAGGATATGTAGTAGAGCTCATTAGATAAACCCAAAAGCAGAGAGAGAAAGTTCCCTCCTTTTCTTCAATTTCCAGTCTCAAATCCTTCAGCAAAGAGTACTCTTCACTCCCCATTGCATCAGAACCCATGATTTTCCTCAACCTTCGTGACAATTTCTCCAGAAACCACAAAAGTGAAAACCTCTGTCAACCTATCTATTCAGAGAAACTTGGTGTCTCCAAGGAGCATAGTTCGTTCTCGACGGCTGTTAAACTAACGGTTTGGTGGTGCGTTCTGATCATGCTTGAAGCAGGAGTGATTTAGTGCATCGCGTGTATGAGAAAGCCTTCCTCTGTCCAATCAATCATTGCGTAACAGAAGAAGAGTTTAAAAATCGGATTGTGTTGACTTGGTATGACGTGGCTTTTGTCGTTGACAAACCACAAGAAGCAAAAGTCCAAAAGACCATCAAACAAGGGCCGAGGATATAGCATGGTACTGTGTCAAATGAGAGATTTTTGGATGCCCCTGAAGGATAAAATTAGTTTGTTAAATACTGAATTATAAGATTCAAATATAAAAATATATCACACTTTTATTTTCATTGCTTGCACGCTTTTATCAACTGAGTTGTAGAGGGTGTTTATCAAATTTCAAAAATCAATTATCTCACATGTCTGTATATAGTTAAGAGTGAAAATAAATCAAATTGTTCGTAATCAGCCAATAATTATGCATGACAATTATATTCAAACTTAATAGATTTTATTTGAATTAATGAATATTTATTTAAGGAAACAGATTTAAATTAAATTCAATACTTAAATGATTTTAGATTTAACCATTAAATATTCATTAAATCTTAAGTTTTTTTGGTATTATATTAGATTTATTTAAATAATATATTTTATAATAAGTCAATCATTATTAATAAAAAATAAATAATCTTATATTTTTTAATAAAAAATTATAATTATATTTTTTTAATTCAAAGTAAGTCCAAAAAGGGTCTAGATCGGGTGTTGTTGAGTCTTTAATGGATTTAGATTTCTATCGGATCCAAATAGTCAATCCTTGATAGGTCTAGGTCAAGTTGGATTTAAATCGAGTCTAACCAAATCTATCCCATTACTATTACTACCTATATCTTAGCTTATTAAAACCTCATTTGCTTTATTATTTAACTAAATAAATCAAATTTAAGCTAATATAGCAGCTTATTTAATAAATAGATCTAAGTTATATAACCTTAAGCTTGACTTGTTGAAATATTAAGCTAACTTGTTTAACTCTCTCTCTCTCTCTCTATATATATATATATTACATATATTATTTAATATTTACTTTTATATATATATTCATTTTAAAATATAATTTTACTTTAGCTTCATAATGTTGTCCTAATCTAATACTCTTCATTTTATTTAGTGAAATTAAGGATAAAATTTTGTTCAATGCACCGTTTATTCAACAAATTTATTAGTGTTTTTTTTACTAAGAAAACTGTTTATGGCCTATTATGCCTAGGTTTAAAAATTCATATATAACTTATTTAAATTTTAATAGTTATGTCTAAATAGTCGAACAAGCTCATGTATGATTTATTTAGATTTTAATAGTTAGGCCTAAATAGGCCAACAAGACAGGCCAAACTTTTCAAATTCCATAAACAAGTTAAGCCAAAAAATTTTGAAATGGACTTAGCCTAGTTATGCTAAAGTTGAGCTTGATTTGGCTTATTTCTACCCATAGGTACAATGGAGCTAGTTCTTTATTTTTATGTGTTTAGAAAACCTTAAAATTTGAAAGTTAGTTTTTATCTGGTCTAATATTGAGTAAAAATTAATTTAAAAGAAATCCTAATCAAACGTGATTTTCATATAGCCTGTTTTTTTTCTAATGAAAATCATTCCTTATCCTTTTTATTCTTTCTCACTGGTTCATTTAAAATTTAAATTATATTTATCATAATTAGGCCTCGTTTGGCACACCATACAAGATAAATGTCAATAGTATACTATAGGACATGTATAGTATAAGCTTTTATGTTATACAATATTTGATATGTCATTGTATACTATACAAAATTTGATGTGTCATTGTATAACAGATATAATTATTTGTTATATATTTCTTAATAAAAGACAATATATAATATTAAAAGTTTAATTAAAATAAATTTATCTCTATATATATGGTGATAATAGTGGAGGAAAAGATGTTGACGACTAATGATTTTTGTGGGTGTAGTAGTGATGGAAAGAAAGTGATGATGGTTAAGGTGACAATGGTGGAAGGGGAGATAATAGTAGTGTATGATGATAGTGGTAATGATGTTCAACAAGTTGGGTGGTGGTGATATGGGTACTAATGATTGGTGATAGTTGTGATGGGAGTAATTGCTAATAATGGGATTACAAGAATTCATAGCATTGCCACCATAACCAATGGCAGTGGTTGTCATCATCGCATCGATAGTGGTGGCAATGGTAACATTATTGTATTGATGGTGGTGGTGATGGTAATCCCTGACACATTGGTGGCAATAGTGACAACGACCGCTACATTAGTGGTGATGGTGGATGATGGATAGTAATAAATAGTAAAAGAACTGATGGAGTAAAAATATTTTTTTTTCTTATTTTTATTTTTTTGACGGCAATGGTGGTGAGTTTTTGTCATATTGGTTGTAGGGTAATGGTGATAGTAATGGTAGCGGATGGTGGTGAACAATGAAAGAATTAGTGGATTAAATATTTTTTTCTTATTTTTATTATTTTTTAATATGATTTTGCTTATCAGGTCTTTTCCTTCACCCTAAGTGTATTTAGGAGTGTACTGTAGGAACCGGTCCGGCCAAGGAGGGGAAATTTTCGAAAATTTTCTCACAGAGGACCCAACATGGCCGAACCCCTTCCCCGGAATTTCCCTTTGTGTAGAGGTTTTCAGAAGAAATAAATACAAGGGAGAAGGAGACCTACCTTTCA
>JANHAO010011221.1:0-17122 GCA_026873985.1 Saraca asoca | reverse complement strand
CAACTGCACTGGATCCGCATTCCACCATGGCTTGCCATTTCTAGCACTGGCGCTCGTGGTTAGTACGAACAGCTCTACTTTGGCCTCTTCTGAGAAGTCTAGCCATCCTAAAATCACTTATTTTTCAAGGGCCAATTTTAAAATCAACTCCCATCAAAGGCCCAATAATCGAAAATATATTGGGCCGAACCCAATTGCCGGCCACCTGCATCGCGTTCATTGTCGGCTCACCCTTGGAGGTCTCTGTCTCCTTGTCGCCACCGTCTAATTCTTTGCCGTTGCAGTGCCAGCAGTGGGCTGTTAATTCTCCTTCTGCTGTTCTTAAGCCAAAAATAAGCCTTTGATTCAATTGGCAGTCAGGAAATTTTCTTCCATGAATCGCCGGCGAAGCAAGGAGAAAACAACGACAGCGAAAATCTCCGGAACCACTGCTTCGCCCGCAGTATCAGGTTCAGAGGCCTTTATTGTCCTACTAATATGCGCGCTTGGTTTAGCTTTGGCCTTCTGGATTGCCAACTATGTCTACTTCGTCCACCTCACCACTGATCCAAATCAAACTCTCTTTCTGATTTGGGTACCATTTCATTTACGACTTTGATTGATTCATTTTTTTTTATATGTTTTAATTTCTTCTGCTTTACTCTCTTCGTTTTAATCTGTATTGATTAGATTATAGAGCTTCCAATTGTAATCCTTCTTTACAGTCGCTATCGACGGAATCGCGATAAATGCACGGTAAATTGGATTTTTGGCCATTTTAGTTTGTTTTAATCTCCATTTTGATTGGTAAAAAGGCATTTTGTTTAACCTCTTTGGGATTTTCTACTTTGTTTTGCTCTGATGTGACTTGATTCAGTACCTGCGAGCTGTAGGACGAGGCGTTCTGGGACTGCCAGTCGGTTAGTTGTAAATAAGGCTTTTTCTCTAGTTCTGTTGTTGTTTTTTTTTTTTTTTTGTTCAATTTTCATGTTACTTGTTTTCAAATTGATACTTACTTTCGTGCCATATTGATAATGAAGTTTGGAGTCAGAAATGGACTCGAAAGAAGTCTTCATTTTCGATAGACCACCTTGCTTACTTTCTCTACAATAGCTGTGTTGAAAAAAGAAGTCTTTCTGCTTCAGAAACCTACACTGGCTATTTCTTGGCATGAAAACTAGAAAAATTAAGGGACCTTTTAAGCCAAATGCATTAATTAATTTAGAGCTAAGATTTGTTTTCTAACATCAGATATTTAACGTATCAGCTTGGATAAGAAGGCGTTTCCATTGTTTTCTTCCATGACCAAGTTATATGTCCTTTTATTCCTTTGGTAGAATCGTGATTCATGATATATATTTGTGTCATGTGCATTAAGAAACGGTAGTGATTCTTGCATCTCTCACTTTACAGGGGCACTTCTAAATTCTTTTGGAGCTATTGCCTTGGGTGCACCTGTAACCATTCAGTATGTGAAATAATTGGTATATACAGTTCAGTTTGTATTTGCTTAATTCTGGCCACTGCTGGGGTTTTGACTTATAATTGTTGAATTTTTGTTATGTCTTTTAACTTCAACATTGAAGATATAACTGTAAGCCTGCAACTACTGTATATCATGATTTTTGTTTGTCTGTTTGAGACAGGTATCTGCCCAAGACTATTAACTGGTCTCTTGTGATGTCATTGTTCACAGTGAGTGCTTTTCAATTCTTTTGTCTACTGCACCTTATAGTTTTGCATTGTTTTTCTTATCGGGCCTATTCATTTTCATCCAAGTTTATGTATGTATAGTATGTATAAACCCAGATCTTATATTGTGGCAGACGGTTCCCGCATCTTGTGTTTTTGGTACATCATGGGCTGATTGGAGACATGTATTTGCTCAGACAAAGTATGTATCTCCCATTTACTAAGTATTTTCAAACCACACTTTGCCATGAACTTCAATTGGTATAATTTGGACTTGATTATTAGAATTAGTTCCTGGAGTACACTAGCTTTGCCATCTGTTTATTTGCATCCTTTGATAAGTTACTATTAATTGTATTGATGGTCGTTTCTTCAATACACTTAGGCCAAATGGAGCTATAGATTATTTGGTTTGTCTACCTGCTCATGGGGCAATAATTGGGGCTTGGTTTGGGGCTTGGCCAATGCCACTTGACTGGGAGCGGCCATGGCAGGTATTTCTTCTTTCCTTCCTTGAATTCATGCGATCATCGTCTGCTCATAAGAGCTGTGAAGGTCTGATTAATTTTTTGTTGATTTGTAGGAATGGCCCATTTGTGTTAGCTATGGAGCACTACTGGGTTATCTGGCGGCAATGGTTGCATCATGTGGTTTTATAATTGCTCATAATAGATCACAGCATGTCAAAAGAGATTGAAATGGCAACACACCCTGGTCATGGTAACCTGACTCTGTAACTAGCTGGCAATTTTTGTTTTTCGTTTTCCTAACCCTCGTATAGACAGGAGATTGATCATTTCTTGCCCCAACCCCCTCTTCCTTTTGCTTTCCTCGGTATATTAAGCCTGGGAAGTAGAACTTTGGGGGGAGGGGTTTTTTCCTTTTACATGTTACCTTGTGTAAACATGTTCTTGTCTAGTTTAAAGTTTAAACCATGTTCTCATCAACAATGATTTTTCGTGCTAGATTTCTGCGTAATCACTCTCCTAACTCTCCAGATACAATAAGTGAGTTGTTTGTTTTGTATGTGTTTTTTCAGTTAATATGATGAAAATGTATTAAGTAAAAATTTGAGACAAAATAAATTTGAAAAATTTTGAAAACCTTAAAAAGCTTTCTGAAAAAGGAGGAATTTTGTAGAAGTATTATTTTATGGATGGTACAAAGATGTTTCTGAACTTTAACGGAAATGACAAAGTAATTTCAGACTGTTGACTAGAAGTTGTAGTTAAATATAATTATAATTTATAGGATAATCTGTTTTTTTAACTTATTTTTAACATGTCAAGCATGCTGCTGATATATTAACCTGAATTATCGTCTAACGTTCCTAGCATATTGCCAACATCCTGCCATCTTCCCAATTCATTCATGCAAGATGCTTAACAATTTACTAACATAAAGTAACAGATGCAATGATACATGACTTAAAGGAACTATAAGAATGTCAATACTCGAATTACCATTTGAAACTTCCAATATCACAGCTGCACAGTGCCATGAAATAGGATCATCTTCTGTGGAGGAAATCAAGAATATTGTCTCAACTTTCAAATAAAATGACAGTAGCATGAATGAAAATCGTTTATACCACGCATTACAAAAGATTTTCATTTGTTATATATTATTATGACTATTACATGTTAGATGACTTTGACACTTCTAGGAAAGTGCTTCGGATAAACGTGCATTTACCATGTTAATGTTATAAATAAATACAAGAAATCATTGATTTGAAAATCAAATCAGACTAGTTAGACAGATTGATGAACTGGTCTGATTAAGGATTTAGAACAAAAAATACATGTGAATCGAAATAAACTAGACAGAACTAGTAAGGGCTAGCAAGAATTAGCAAATCCGACAGCTTTCTTGCAAAAATTCTTTTAAAAAAAATAAATTTATAATTTCACAATAATTGAAGTGTGATATTTTCATAATTTCATATCAATTGAATTTAGATTAATTTTTAATTATTTTTAAAATAAATTGTTGTTATATTGTCTATTTTTTTATTTGTCATTAATTTGTATTGTATTATTTTTTTATTTTTATCCTGAATCAAATTATTATAAATATATAATATAATATTAGTGTGTATGTGCCCGCAGGTGTGTGTACATATATAATTTATCTGTTTTAATTTAAAATCAGTTCAATAAGTGAACTAATTTCTTCTCCATTAAAATAACGGGTCTGAGTGTAAAAATTATGAAAAAATAGATATATGGTGCAACTATTTTAAAGAAAAGTTCACAAAAAATGCAGAAAGGATGAGTGTTAAGTGGAAACAACTACGAAATTCCTAAAAATTGTTTGGTGAGAAATATGATTAAACAATTTGGCTGGCTGAGTGTGACAATTTTAAGCAATCTTAATTTGCATTTCCTTTCTGATCTCTCTCTCTCTCTCTCTCTTGGAACTTGAAACTACGATGACTTAGAGTGAAGACATGCAAGCAGAGTAAACAAATTGATAGAATTTTGAGTGTATATTTGTTGAGAATGCTACAATAGAAATGCATGTCCCATCTGGCTAACATTAAGTGCATTTTATGTATCAAGTTAAATTATACTTAATTAATAAGCTCTATTTTATAAATGTTTGGTGAATTAATTTAAAAAAAAAGCTTTATTCTAGTAAATTATTCCAAATAACTTATAATTTATAAGGTAAAAACTTTAATCTTTTTTTTTTCAAATTTATTCTTTTTTTATATGTATCAACATTGTTCTAAAATTATATTATTTTTTATAGTTGTTCTTTTTTCATAGAGTCAAAGGAGATAAAAAAAATGCCATGATCATCATATATATGTGATCTATGTTCATTAATTTAACATAAGTAAATAAAAAATAAATATGTGATATCATAAAATATAATTAATTAAATTTTAAATAATTATATTCATATTTTAAATATCTTAATTGTATCAAATATAATTTTATCTCAAAATAAATACAAAGTAATCTACTTCATATATCTATTGATATTATTCTTTTATGTCATCTTACATTTATGAATTAATTTTTGTTATAGGCATTTTCCGATTTTGTGAAATGAGCTGGCAAAGGCTCAACAGTAAATCAGATTAAATGAGAAAAGAGCCAAACTTGCTAATTCCTCAACTACACGAGCAACAGAATAAGGCGGATGCCCCAGCTCGTTAAGGAACAAGTCCTGACTCGCATTGTCAGCATCTTGCTATATGAGGGTTCACATTGCCAAAGGCGAGCTCACAAAACTTGTTCTCGTTGACTGAAGGTCAGCAGCGACCCAAATAAAGTCCCAGTTTGCAGACACAACACCTCGTCTAACTAAGGGCTTATTGAGGGAAGCCATGAAATAGTGACCCTCCCGACTTGGTTTGTGGGGTCAGCCTACAAGAAGTAGCATCACAGGTTCACTCACAGAAAGTAAAACTTCAGAAGTCAACCATTAGCCTATAAAAGCCATTTTGCAGTAGTCTAGGCTGTCTTGTATATTTATTTTGATGTAACAGAAATATAAATTGTAAAATTACAATTGTAACCTCCCAACCTTTGTAAATAAGAGGAGGGAGATCACTATAAGGCAAGTTAAATCTGTGTACCTAAACTCTGTAGAAATCTCTTTGGACTAATAAAATGCTACTGTGGATGTAAGGACTGGTACTGCCTAATTTTGGCCGAATCACGTTAAAAATATCTCTATCTAGTTGTTGTTCTTCCTCTCAATTCCTCCATTCTTCATCTTCAACAACCAGAAAGCAATTTGAGTTTTAAAAGAACTTCTCAAATTAGTTGGATTTTGGCTGAATCGAAATTTATTGTCAACAATTTTCAATTAATTTTATCAAATACTTCTAATATAATTAATCAGTTAATCGGTTACTAGCTAAGCATTTGCCATAGTCTTGTTATCCTTATAAATGTGTAATTGGGAAGGATGGTCCTAGTTTTATTCAATATATGCCAGGCATTGTTGCTAATAAGCTCGACTGCTAAAGAACTGAAAATCCAATGCCTGCCTTCATGGTCTCCAGAATTGCTGTTTCGTTTCTTCTTTTTCAAGTTTTTCTCTTCGTGAAGTTTCAAACTTCAGAAGCACGATCTTGTATGCAAGCTGGTTACCTGTATTACGGCAGTGGATTACCAACTTCAGATATCAACTCTACTCTCTACACTCAGCTTCTGTGTGCGTTTCCTGATGTGGACTCTTCATCCTACTCTCAATCCCTTCAGCCAATGAGCAATTCTTCTCTTCTTTCACAACCACTGTCAAACTGAAAAACCCATCTATCACCACACTTCTCTCGGTTGGTGGTGGGAATGCTGACTATACCGCAATGTCATCCATGGTAAGCGATGCTTCTTGGCGAAAAATCCTTCATTCAGTCTTCGATAAGAGCAGCCAGGCTTTATGGCTTCCAAGGCCTAGACATCTCCTGGGGTTCTGCTAACACAAGCTCTGACATGAACAATATGGGCAAGCTTTTCCCAGAGCTTCGAGAAGCGGCTAAATCCAAGGCAATGAATTCTAGCGAGCCTGAATTGATGTTAACTGCACCTGTTCAGTATAAGCCACGTCTGAATTCTGCATCATACTCAGTGGAGTCCATTAGAAGTAACCTGAACTGGATTCATGTTATAGCTCATGATTACTACGCTCCTTCATGGTCAAATTTTACTGGTGCACATGCAGCCTTGTATGATCCTTCTAGTGATTCAACACAGGTTATGATATTAGGCAATGAATTGAAAGTGGAGTATCTGCTAACAAGTTGGTCTTGGCGTTGCCGTTTTATGGATATGCTTGGAATCTTAGGGACCCAAAGGAGAATTATATAGGTGCAGAAGCAACAGGTCCTGCAATCACCGAAGACGGGGATTTGAGTTGTAAGGAAATCAAGGATTATATTCAGAGATATGGGGCTAATGTATTGTATGATGCTACTTATGTAGTGAATTACTTTTCAGTTGGATCAGCTTGGATAGAATTTGTTGATGTTGAGATTGTCAAGATTAAGGTGTCTTATGCTGTGGAAAGGAAGCTCTTGGTTACTCAGTGTGGGCTGTTTCTCGTGATCATGACAATTGATCGCTTTCCAAAGTAGGTAAGAACTAAGAACCCCATGCCATCATTTTATTTATAGATATTTTCTCATTTCTTTCGTTGCAACTAAACCATGTTTAGAATAATTAAAAATAATATTTTATTCTATTTTCAAATAAATTTCTTTTTAAATGATATTTAAATTTAAGGTAAAAGAAATTTTATTTTATTTATTATTTTTATTTTAATTATATTTGTACAATTATAAAATTCATTAAATTTATCGAGTTCATTAAAATTTATTTTATTTCGTCTAAAACATATGTTATATAAAATTTTTTACCTTCATTCTAACATTTTATTTATCATTATGCTATCAAAATATATTTCTTAATTGATTCCATTTGTATATTAAAAGAATCAAATACATCAATTTGTATATTAGAGAGATCAAAATTATAATTAAATCTAATTTATTCCCTTGGAAGTAGGCAATATGTAGAATCTGAAATGATCTTTTCAAGACATGGAGAGTTAAATAGTTAGCATACACAAATCAAATCCAGATGGGCATTATGTACTGTTTATTTTATTTTATTTTTGAATGAATGAGAATATGAACAAAGTATTTAGTGCAGATTAAATCTACGATTGTCTTCATAAAGAACTTAGAAAATTCATCATATCTCCTGTGGCAATCATTAACTGTTTGAAAGATGTAAGTCTTTTTTTTTTTTTTCCTTTTACTGCTGTGTTTTCTTTTTACTGCTCCGTAATTGACGTAATAGATATCTTCTCAGCTCAACAGGTTTACAGCAAACGACACCATAGGAAGCAATTGTTGGTGATAATTTTGACTACAACTATTCCTGTTTGCCTATAACTGTTGGGCTTCATACTCTATTATATAAGGAGAAGATTCAAATCCAGTGGTAACTTTTTCAACTCTTTATTCTTCATTCATAATTAATGAGAATATTGAATATTGATAATCACAATTGACGAAAACAAACTAAATGTTTACTTAACCATTTCTAAATGTGTTTACAGGGGCTGTGAAAGCAAGAGCGCTTGGTCTAAGGAATCTACGGACCTTTTCATGGCAATGCTCCTGATTTACAAGTCTTCAAACTTTCTGAGATTGTGGTGGCCACAGATAATTTTTCAATTGAAAATAAGTTTGGAGAGGGTGGTTATGGTCCTGTTTACAAGGTAAATTTTCAAGAAAGCAACCTCATAGTCTGGGTGCCTAATCTTTAAATGTTTAGAGTAAGACATTGCAGCACACTATTAGTGGAAGAATGCAGAAGTTCTAGGTATCAACCTTTCTGGTCAGTTCATCATCCAAATTGTCATATATAGCCCTTCATGAAAATTAGATTTTTCCTTATTTAAAATTTTGATAACATAATGTAGCTTTCCATCTATAGCTTGGATAAATTAGGAGTAGTTCTACTTGCAAACATTATGTCTCATGTACTCACTTGCTCATGCACATGTGGTACAATTAAATCATCTAACTCCACTAATGTGTGGGACTCAGTTGATTTATACTATACAATGTTTGTAGATCATTGGAACCTTGTCTTAGTTATAGTTAAAGCTATGTCACTTGTGTTACTAGTCATTATATTTAGAATAATGTTATTTGCACCTATCTATATTCACTCCCCTTTCACTCTTTTTTTCATATTAAGAAAGAAAACTATTTTTTATTTGCAAAAAAGAAAAAAAGGATTAGATTAATAAATTTTTCTTAATATAAAAAAGAAGCGAGGGAGAGTGATTACAAAAGAGTGCAGGTAATATTACTCTTATATTTATACTGGAATTCTTGCTTTCACTATTGATTCTGCCCGCACTACAAATGAAACTATAAATGTAATTGTTGTCACTATCACTTAATGGAACTACCAATACCTGTTTGAGAGTGAATATAACTATCAATGCAACTATTAATATGATTATTCCAAGTATATTTAGTATCATACATGCAAGGATGTGAGAAAGTTTGAGGCATTTTATGCATGCAAATAGAATTTTTTGATGAATTAATGGAGGGATAGAAAATGCATGTTTTCGGAGCACCTTATTCATCCAGTCAAATATTCTGACTACCTGGTGCCTATTTCATCAAGCCATACTACCAAATAGTCGGAAGTGAAAGCTGTCAAAAAATTCCAAACAGGGATTGAAGGAATTAAAAAATGAGGTGACACTTACTGCAAGACTGCAACATGTGAATCTTGTTCGAGTATTGGGCTTCTGCATGGAAGGAGAAGAACAAATGCTGGTGTATGAGTACATGCCAAACAAAAGCCTGGACTTCTATCTCTTTGGTTAGTAATTGTTACTGATCTAAAATTTGTAGACGACTGAAACGGCAGCATACTCTTAGGTGAATGCCATGGATAATGGAGCTGTTGGTGATCCATCCTCGTTAAAAGCAGGGATTAATAACCGACGCACGAACAAACAGAGGTGTGGGCTATTTCGAAATGGGAGTCTGCTGATAGTACAACCAATTTTTTTGAATGAATTTCAATTTGAAAAGTTCTCAAGCTCTTGTAGGAATAGCCTCTTTCGTGTTCTTCTTTTTAATAATTTTTATCAGATCATAGGGCTTCCAAAGAATTTTCCCATACGTTTATTGATGTCCAAATGATGAAAACAACAAATTAAGCACACCTGACTATGTGACATGTGAACTTCATTTAAAATTTGATAGTACGATGATTCCAAAACAACCCAGCTTCTGTCATCTGATATTGTGTTTAACGCAGACCCTATCAAACGTTTTTTGCTGGATTGAAGAAAACATGTTAAAATCATTGAGGGAGTTTCTCAGGGACTTCTTTATCTACAAGAGCATTCAAGGTTGACAATAATTCATAGAGACATCAAAGCCAGTAATATATTATTAGATGAAGGGATGATGCCAAAGATTGCAGACTTTGGTATGGCTAAAATGTTCATGAAAAATGAACAAGAAGCAAGCACAAACAAGATTGTTGGAACACGAAACAGTTCTATATGGCTTATCTGTAGGATACCTATTCCGTTAAATTAGTTTTCTATCCTTTTATATATATATATATATATATATATATATATATATATTCTTATATTGCAGTGGTTATATTCCTTCTCTATATACTAGAGAAGGCTAGCAGTCTACCAAATTTGGTGTATATAGTTTTGGACTTTTGCTTTTACAAATTATAAGTGGCCGGAAGATAGCATGCCTGGATGGCGAACATGAACATTTAAACCTCTTGAATTATGTAAGTAATTTCTGTCGAAAGATGCTAGGTACATTTTGTAGTATGTATAAACTCTCTCATATTTATACATATGATATAATCTGAGTAAAATTAATTACACCTACTATAAAATATACGAGAGAATTTAATTCAAATTATATTTTATGTAAAAAGTATAAAGAAAGTTACGAAGGTAGGAAGCATAAGTAGCACTACTTTTTCTTTTTTTTTTTTCAAAATACAATGACAAGTTTTACTTTCCATTATATTTATCAAGTCCCTAATGGTTAATGAGTAACGGCTTTAGGATTATGAGCTATGGAAAGAAGGAAAAGGCCTGGAATTTGTGGATGCATCGCTTGATGACACATCATCATCATGTAAGGCAATGAGATGCATGCAAATAGGTCTTCTGTGTGTGCAAGAGAATGCAAATGATAGACCATACATGTTGGAGATTTCTTCAATGCTGAGAAATGAAAGAAGACAGGAAATCCCTAAAAAGCCCGCATGTTCAACCAGAAAAGATGAGAAAAAGCCAAATGAGGTTGTTCAGCAGCTGGAAAATTGTTCTGTTAATGAAGCATCCATCTCTCAACTTGTCGGCCGAGAGCAGCCTTAAAATTGCAGAGCAAAGGTTTCCTTCCACGATGTATGAGATGTGGTTTGGCTATTAAGATCTACCTTTTTAGGACCTTTTTCAAATAGGGAACTTCAATTTTTTTATTTTAGTATCTTTCACTCCAAACAAGGGAAGGTTTAATTTTAGTAATTTTTCATAAATTTGTATCTTTATAGACAAAAATTAATAAGGAATAAGCCCGCGAATAACGCAGTCCCAGATTGATACTTTTATATTTTTGTACACTTGTCGACATTGATGTTCTCCATGAATATGTGCTTCCTTTATGTATTTTCTTTTCTCCTTGGCCTCGGCAATGACGTCTGTGAATATTATCATCCCTCGGAGGATATTGGACTTTTATTATTCTAATTCCTATCCATTTCTTTTATTCTCGTGTCCACAGCATCCTGGACCAATGAGTACTAAAATTAAAAATTAAACCGTATTCTTATAATTAATATATATTTCTAAATTATAATATTAATTGAAAACAAATTATATTCTATAAGAGTTTGAAAAGAATATATCTTATACAATTAATTAATCCTTGTTGACGGTAAAATTTGATTTTGGGCCAAACTCCAGTCAATTAGTGTAATTCTTTTATCCCCAAATTGCTCTCTGATGAATGAAGTAGGAAACGAAGAAGATGATAGAGATGGTAGAGAGGAAGAAAAGTAATAGAATGTAGTGTTTTTAACGTGATTCAGTTAAAATCAGATAGTACCGGTCCCTATATCCATGGTAGCGCGCTTTTATTAATTTGAAGTGGATTCTACAAAGTTTCAATATATTAATTTCAACTTGTCCTACGAGAATGCTTCTCCTCCTATTTATAGAAGATAGAAGGTTACAGATGTAATTTTACATGCAGTAAATAAGTTACATCAAACATTAAATGTACAAGACAATTTAATCTTCTGCAAATCGACTCTTGCAGGTAGGCCCCTCTTGTCTACCTGATGTAAATCTGTTTGATGTTCTATCTCTTGAACCTTTGGCTGGGCAATGTGCTTGGTCTTGCGAATCGAGATACTTGGCTCAGGATTGCTGTTGGTTTTCTTCCAGCGAGGCGAGCTTTGCTCTTGGTGAGGTGAGCTCTAGTGAGTTGTTTCTCTGGCTCTAGGCTTCGCTTGCATCCTGACTTCGTGGTTAGTGAGGTGGTGCAATCTTAGTAAGTTGAGCTATCTTTAATTGGTTCTCAATCTCTATTGAGCTTTTGTTTTCTTATTATGTGAGATCGGATTTTACCCATAACAACCCTAGTTGATTCAATTAGTTTTGGGTGAATTTAATAATTTTTTAATAATTATAAAAAATATCAAATTTAATTAAAAATAGTAAAGTCTTATAATTTGGGATTAGTTTTGATTTTAATATGATATATTTCAATATTTCAATAAGAGTATAATTTGAAAATAAGTGAATAACAACACATAATAATAGTATGTAAAATTTTAAAAAAGTAAATAAAAACATATATTTACGTTGAAATACATATATCTCTGCTACTGCATAAGGGTAAAAAATGTTAGAAATTAGATTGTAACATGGAGGAAAAAGTGGAGCATAAGCTGAATGCCTTTGGTTGTTATTTGTAAGGAGACTCACATTACACAATAATTTCTGTAGACGGGGGAGCAAAGTGTTGTGGGAAGGATTTGATCCGAGAACCGACAGGATACCACACCCAGGCAGCAGTAATTTATACCATTTGAGATAGAGGCCTAAGGTTGAAATTAGTGTTTTGAATGCTAGATCGATAAGATGGTTCGACATTTTTTGATTCGAGCTCATTCAAAATTTTTTTTCCACTGGTTTAAATTGGTATAAACTAATAAAAATTGGAAAAAAAAATTGGTTCAATTTTTAAAAACTAGTCAGAATTTTTATTTTTTTCCTTTTGACTTTTTTTGGTTAAGTTGGTCCAATAAATGTTTATGTAACTAAAAACCTAATAAAAGAAAAAAATTTATACTTAAAGAATGTTTGATAAACAACTTTTTAACTAGTTTTTAGTTAATTTAAGGAATTTTAGTTGTTTGACTAAGTCAATTAACTATTTTTTAATATTTGGTACATGACTGTTTGAATTAGTCTTTTGACCCTCAAAATGCTCATTTCTAAAATTAAGGAACTCAGCTTTTTCAATTAGCTATTTGATATTTATGATGCAAAAAGATACCATTATTCCTGAATAATTTAATTTTTGACATCCTTACCTTTTATATATAGAAAAATCCTTATAAGGAATATGTATAAAGTATATTTTATGATAACCATTTCCTAATTGATCCATATGCATTAAATATATTATGGGATCCTTCTTCTCTTTCCTCCTACTATCAATTTATAAGAAATAACAACATGAACAATGGCATTAATAATAATTAGTAATAATAATAAACTTATTTTCTCAATCCATAAAACGTGACGAGCATAAAAGGTCACTATTAGGAAATCCCCTACAAGCCTGACTAAATAAGATGACATACCAACATATACAATTAGATCAATACATAGCTACATATACCCATATTCATTTTAATGAAAATCCGACAGAGTTTCCTTCGTTTTTCGGATCACCGGGCGCAAGGCCTATATAACAACAAAAGGGCTACACGACCACGACAACTTGTACAATAATACACAATAACAATGGCTCAAAACAACACAATCTATGCTTGCTGGGTACTCCACAATTAACATACATGTATGCATATAATCCTACCAACTGTCATTAATTTTCACCATTTATATACCTTTATACTCTGCGGGAAATATCCACTCAATCAAAAAGTAGATCCCGTATCAATGTGGGGTGGAGGGATGGTAGAAGGATCCTATAGCTCTATAAAACATTAAGAAGAGAGGAGTGAGTTTCATAGAAACTCAGTGAGTAGGCAATCCCATAAAAATAATATATGTATATATGTATAATTATATTTATGTTATCCAAGTAACCATACACTCATACTCCACAAACTGTAAATATCTTTCTCCATACACTTATATTTGTACTATATCCCACAAGCTGTAAATATAATGATTATTTAAACCTAAGTTTGTTTCAGGTAACTATAATGATTATTTCACTAAATGCTGAGAACCTTGGCTTCTGCATGTCATGTTATGTTGCTTTGTTGGATCTTTTGGGAATATCATTGTTCTATTAAACTAAAAGTAGGAAAATAAATGTCTCTTTGTTTGTGAAGCTGAAAAACAGAGTGAGTCAGAGAACATTGGAACTAGCTTTTGCCAGTTCCCAGGATATTCAAGGCTTTGTAAATTGGAATTATATTTTAGTACATGAATTACAAGTCCTTGAAAATGGAGGCAAGCCTGCAGGACGGAAAATTCCCAATCACCCACCCTTTGTCTTCTACAAAAATTAAAGAAGTCATGCTCTGTCTTTACCTCCTTCCCTACACAGCTAAAGATAAACTTTCTGAAAGATTATTATTATATTCTTTTAACTAAGAAAGGAAATTAGTTAGACCAGTGACTGTTTATCATTATCTTCATCTGAGTCAGCTAATAATAAACAATTCTCCTGAATTTCAGCTTTTTCTGGCTTCACTGTTTCAACCACATGATCACCTATTCCTGTTAGTGTCTTTGCTCTTTGAGCCTCACATCCCCAATCAGTTTGACTCAAAACCACCAATATGGTCACTACAAATGAAGCTTGAGCAGCAAGCAATCCCGGCCACAGACCCTTAAAATCATATCCAGCAAAGAAAGCTAGCCATATCGAAACAGGCATTCCCACAAGATAAACTGTAAATATATTTAGTTCTATTGAACTTTGAATAAGCTATTGATGTGAGAGGAGAATCATTGTTCTTCTCTCAACATAGCAACAAGAGGATCCTCTATTGACAACTAAATAATGCCACTTGATTACAGAGACTGGGTAATGTATATGTTGCTGTGGTATTACAGCTGCAAACTACTTCATTGTATATAACATTGCATATTAAGCTTAAAAATAAATAATGTATAAAGAAACAAGCATGCATGAGGCAAGGGTGTTAATTTAAATTGGCTTTTGTTAACTGATACAAGGCTCTCCTTTTTATATCCATTTGAATCAAGAATTTAGATACGTTAGCACTTTTTTATATCCACAAACTGTAAATATCTACATTAATGAATGCCGGCTTTTCTCCATCCAAAAACCAACTTAGGTCTCCATGTAATAATCCTCCAAATTGAGCAAATATCCTCTGTCCAATATGCTAATGACTTCCAGCAGTACCGATTCAAAGGCCCTATAAAGCTTTGTTTAGATATGTGTGTGACATGTAAGTTGTAACTCTCAGCTAAAAACATCTGTCTTTTGCTATGATAGAGCATGTGGCTGAAGTTTGCTATTTATGTTGTTGCTTAGAGTCTAGTTGACCATTGGATTTTACTGATTGTTGTCCAAATAATCGACATATAAGAAAAACTTAAGAAACTTTTGCCTTGCAGCAAGAGTTGTGGTAATAAGTAGGTGGAGAAGCTTTTATACCTTATTCACAACTTCGAATAAACAATGCATCATCCTAGTAGCATCAATTGATGAAAGCAATTATCATATATTCATACTTTAGAATTTTTTAAAAGCATGATCTTACTATTGCAATTGTACATACTTGTTGATTAGCAGTTTGTTGGTTGACTAAGTATGGTGGAATTTTCCCTCCCATGTCCTTGATGTAGCTCAAGATAGCATGTACTTCTTGTTTTGTTTTAGTCAACTCTTCCTTGATTTGGTTGAGCTCTGATTTTAGGCTTTCCACATCTTCTTGAATTATTGGACTAGTGTTGGAGGAATTGATGGAGTAGACTCTTTGAAAATTGATCCCAAACACACTTGTTGAGCAAACTGCCATCTTTAGACCATAGACACAGCCTGGATGTTCCTTCCCAAACACTTTTCCAAAGGCATCATCAAGAGATAGTAATGAATGTAGCGATGGGTCCATTTAGCTCAAAGCATCATTCAATTTTTCCTAAGTATACATAAAAGTTACTATGATATCAACTAATAAATGTCATAAAGTGAATAAAAATTTTAATTGAATCCTCACCCATATGCTCCTTGCTTCTTTGTTTACATATGAACCATCATTTTTTTGATGTATAGCATCCCACAGCTCTACTTAACTAATTGGATGCTCTTTCTCTTTTTCTTGTCATTTCAACAAAAAAGGTTTAACTTAAATGGATCTATATGAGCTTAATTTTATTTACTCGGGGAAAATGGTTATACTATGACCTCATCCTTTAATTGTGCAAATGTTCTAGATGTTATAGTGTGTGGAATGGTCTGCTTGCTTCTATTTTATGCATTTTGCTTGCACATTTCTTACATAGATGTTGATGGTGGATTTTGGTTCTACCATAATATAGCCAACTGAAGAGGTTCTTTTAGGAGTCAAATTGCAATCTGGTTGTTAATATAATTGATATAAGATAGAAGGCCAGAAAAGGAAGAGAAACAGCAGAAAACGCAGAACTTTTAATGTGGTTTGGCCAAATCTGGGCAGTACCAACCTTACGTCCATGGTAATGTTATTGCTTCTGAGTAAATTTCTACAAAGCTTCAGTATAGCAAACTTTGCCCCCCTTTTACACTGATCTCCTTCTCCCTATTTATAAAGGAGAGGAGACTACAATAGTAATTTTACATGCTATAAATCTATTACATCAAATATTTATTGTACAAGATAGAATGAACTCCTACAAGCCAGCTTTTGTAGGTTGCTTTCTATGGGTGGGACCTTTGCTTGTTGGCCGTGATGTAAGCTTGTCTCCTGCTCAGCAAGTTTCTGGTTGGAGGTTGCATTTCACGAACCAGGTCCTAGGGTCACTGCCTGATTTAGTGAGGTCAAGCTCGATTATAGCATAGCGAGCTCACGCAAAGTTAGCCGCTGAACTCGCATAACGGAGCCTAGTGTCCTCATCCTTAATGAGCTGGTCCTTTCAGGCTTAACTTCTGCTCTGCTTTGTGAAGTCAAAATTTACCTATAACATAAGCCCCCCAACTCTCAACTAGCTTTGTGGGCTGGGAGTTAAATGATCTTGCTAGCAGAGGGCCTTCTTCATAGACACCATGCAGTTAAGGTTTTTAGTCAATCTATCGTTTAACCTGTTCCAGACCATTCTTTCTTTCATACGTGTCCCACGTCCGTTAATGCATCTGTCTCATTTTCTTTTGAGGCAATTAATAAAAGTGGTTAGAAGTTCTTTCAGACCCTTTGGTGGGATCAAAGTTGCTTTTATTTAAGACAGAAGGAGTCCTCCTTCCTCCTTCACAGAGAAATTAAATGGGAACTTCAAATAAGCCCCCATACCTCCTGTGTTCTATCATTTCGATGGGGTGTGCATGGTCTGTTACATAAAAGCCTTTGAGGGCAATCCTTCCTTGAGGACGAGGAAAAATTTCTTGTAGATCTCTGATAACACAAGATTTGACATAGTTAATTGGCCTCATACTTAGCATTGTAAGAGTTAAATTGTCATGTTTGCAGCTGAATTT
>JANHAO010011220.1:0-17127 GCA_026873985.1 Saraca asoca | reverse complement strand
TACTCTGTTAATCATTTTAGTTAGCTTAACAATTCATCATTTGATCCATTGGATTTTTACATTAGAGTTGCAAGAAATTCAATCCTTGTGGATATGATACTCACTCACTCTATATTACACATTTGACTGTATGCACTTGTATAATTTGAGTGATAAAACTCACAAACAAATACAACATCTTCAAACCTGGGGGCTGTTATACACATATATCTTCTAAGATGTAACCATTTAGAAAAGCACTTTTAACATCCACTTGATAAAGTTTTAAGTTTCTTGTACAAGTAAATGCCAACAACATTCTCATGGCTTCTAGTCTAGGTACTGGTGCAAAGGTTTCATCAAAGTCTATTCCTTTTTCTTGGTTATATCCTTTTGCTACTAGCCTAGCTTTGTTTCTTATAGTTACTCCATTTTCATCCAATTTATTTGTAAAAACCTAATGAGTACTTATTACATTATGATGATTAGACCTTGACACAAGTGTCTAAACTTGATTTCTTGTAAACTGGTTTAATTCTTTTTGCATTGCCAAAATCCAATTGTCATTTTGTAGGGCCTCTTGAACTTTTTTAGGCTTAATTAAAATAAGAAAAGCAGAATAATTGTAAAATTTTTTCAAATTACTATGTGTTACTCGTTTAGTTGCATCTCCTATGATAAGTTCTCTGGGATGATTTCCTACGAATTTCCAAGGTTTTTGAGTAGAGCTAGGTGGTGTAATGTCCAGTATGTTGAAGTTTTTCTCTTCTTCTCATAGTTCTATAGCATATACCTTTGATTTTTCTTGTTGATTTGCTGAAGTGGAGCTAGAAGTACCAGTCTTACTGATCTTCTTCTACACTTAATCTGTGATCACTCAAAATTTTTTGATCAAAGACAACATGCATAGATTCTTTTATCTTCAAAGTCCTTTTATTATATACTCTAAAGGCCTTGCTAGATGAAGAATAACCAAGAAAAATGCCTTTATCAGACTGAGGATCAAATTTATCTAGATTTTCCTTGTCATTGTTATGTATAAAACACTTACAGCCAAAGACATGAAAGTATGAAATATTAGATTTTCTTCCAAAGTATAATTCATAGGGTGTTTTATTTAAAATAGGCCTGAGAAATACCCTATTCATGATATAGCATGCAGTGTTAACTACATTAGTCCAAAATGACTTTGAAAGTGTGCTGTCATTTAGCATGGTTCTTGCTATTTCACCTAAACATCTGTTTTTCTTTTCAACAACACCATTTCCTCTTTTTCATCTACAACTTCATTATTTTCAGATTGATCTTCATCTGAATCAATTGAATTTGTAGCTTTCAAGGCTAGTATCTTTTTCTTCTCATCATCTCCATTTTTCTTGTATCTTTTAAGTTCCAATTCTTGATCTTCTAGATTTCTAAAAAGTTCCTGGATAGTTGGGATGCCCATCTTCAGTGATTCCTTGATGGCTGCCACTTTGGGCTGCTACTCTTCAATTAATGATATTAAAACTTTTTGAACTAGGTTAGCATTCCTAAACTTTTTGCCAAGCAATATTAGATGATTAGTGATTACTATAAACTTTTGAATCAAATCTTTTATTGACTCACTTTCCTCTATTGTAAACATTTCATATTGAGATACTAGAACATGCACCTTAGATGCCTTTACTTGTGTAGTGCCTATGTGTGCAATTTCTAAGGTATCCAAAATCTCTTTAGTAGTAACACAATTAAAGACTCTTTCATACTCATTAGGTAATAAAGAATTAGAAATTATCCATTTTACTTTAGATGCAAGTAAATGTCTTTTTCTCTCATCTTTAGTCCATAATAATTTAAGCTTAGGTTGTGGAAATCCATTTAGCAATGTTATAGAGGGTTCATAACCTTCTTCAACTAAATCCCATATGTTTATGTCTGTAACCTCTATAAAATCCTTAATTTTTTGTTTCCAATATGTGCAGCATTCGCCATTAAATCCTGGGCTTTTCTACATAGAGGTATTCTGGTCAAGAAAATAAAGCTAGAGTTTATGTTTTCTCTAAACTAAAAGAGTATCAAGAACCAGGCTCTGATACCAACTGTTGGTCCCGAGAATGATATATCTAAACAATTAAGATCTTTCCCTTATCCTGTTGGGAAACTTTATACTCTTTATAAAACTAAATCAAT
Organism: Saraca asoca; assembly: GCA_026873985.1. Classification (NCBI taxonomy): domain Eukaryota; kingdom Viridiplantae; phylum Streptophyta; class Magnoliopsida; order Fabales; family Fabaceae; genus Saraca; species Saraca asoca. Next base: position 14,976 of record JANHAO010011220.1, on the reverse strand, counting down.
TTAACAGCTAAGTCAAATTTGAATGTAATTGTTAACTTTAATTAGTATGCAAGTAGAAGTCTTTCTTGATTAGATTATGTCATTAATAATTTTTTTGCCAACTAAATAAATTATCATAAAATAGAATGTAGCATTAAATGCAAAAACCAAAATTAATGAATATAACAGAATTGAATATATTAGAAATTTAAGACAAAGTTTATGCAATGATTATTCAAAATCTAGAATTATATAATTTGTGACTTTGCAAGAATATAAATGCAAAAATTAAAGAACTAAGACACAAATTTTTAGAGTGGTTTAACTTGAATTGAAATTGTAATTTAAGTCTACTCCACTAGATTAATACTTAACTGTATGATCACTTTTATTAACTAAGCATAAGAATTTAATAGGGCTCCTATTGACCAATTTTACAACAAGAAATTAACAGGCTTTTGTAATACCTAAGATACAAAAATTCTAAATCTCCAGCTAACTATGATCAACCTCACAGCTATGAAGATCTAACAAGAATTCAATGCATTTACTACAAATTGTAATGAACCTCACAATTTCAGAAGGATGCAAAGGGAAAATCAACTATTTCCTTTGTATCTAGATTTCTAACCCTAGAAATCATAAAGAATAACAAAGACTGAGTTTAGAAATACAATACAGTCAAATTAAGTCATAAATCTTAATTAACTATGCAGAAATCACTTTCTAATTGCTCAAGATTTGATAAAATCGTTTAATCCTAGTAAGGTTAGAAAATCAGGTGTAGGCTCTGCATTTTCGTCTCTTTCTTTCACATTGAGTTATGAAAGTTATGTTTTGAAAATAGGGTTTGGTCTATTTATAGTTGAGTTAGAAAATAACTAACTTTTGGTCCTTGAATCAATTTGTGAATCAATTCATGATAGTTATAATAAACTTCTAACTAACTAATCGATTTGCAAATTGATTCAAATCACATGAAAATCTATCTTTGAATTAATTGGTGAATTAATTCATAGTGTTTTAAAAATAGATCTTGAATCGATTGCAGAATCGATTTAGAAAAATACCAAACCTTCTGTAAGAAAAATTTTCTTCATGAATTGATTAATGAATCGATTCAAGTATATTTCTCAAGTTTTTCAGCATGAATCAATTCACATAGTGAAAAATAGTTTTTATAAAAGTTTGACTTGTGAAGGAATATGTAGAAAATTTGTTTAAAAACTTCTATTTAGAAACTCATTTTAAGTAATTTATATTACCGTACTATAAGTTATTTTTAGAAAATATAATTGAGCAATTTGAAAAAGATTTCTATTACACAAGATCTTGAGAAATAAAGTAAAAATTTAATACTAAAGTAGATCTTTTGATCAAACTTTGATCAACTTTGAATCCTACAAAAATAGATAAACATTTAAAAATAAAGTTAGCTCATAATAATGACCAAAGTGTTTTTCTAAAATTGTTTTTTAGTAAAATTATTTTTCAATCATCAAAACTGAAAAAAAAAAAAGGTATAGTTAGGATAACTTAGGCTAACACATCTCTGAAAAGAAATAGGCATTTTTGACATAATCTAGTTGTCTAGTTTTTTTTTTTTTGAAATGTATTCCCCCATTAGTCACGGCTACTCTATGCTTTTGGTCTTCATCTACTAATTGCCTTCATGTCCCTTATGACATGATTAGTTCTTCATCTTTTGACATCACTGCCATTACTGGCGTCAGGCCAAATGTTGAAACCGTCTCACCTTTACTCTTCCCTTTGATCAAAAACTTCTGACAATTTATTCCTGTTTTGACTAAGAACTCCACATATTCAACATTGTTAACAATGTTACAAGGATCAACTAATTCTCTAGTTTCTAATTGCAAACATATCATTTTTCTTCTTTACGGGCATTATAAAAATCTTTCTTGTGACTCATCCTTGAAGATAGCCTCCACTTTTTTGCCCTTAGTCATTTTACTTCATAAAGGTCAACATATGGCTTTAGGCTCTTTTCTGTTGGCTAAGTTTTTTAAAAATATTAATTTGGTTGTCGATCACCTCAGGGATCATGATTCTATTTCTAATTTTGGAAGAACTTTTTGGATTTTTCAATTGTGGTTAGCTATGGCTTTCAAGAAAATGTCAACTTTTCAAAAAATTTTGACTCAAAATTTAAAAATTTGTCATATGGTCCTAAATTTTTATGTGCTTCATTAAATGAAAGACTTGAGTCAAAATCTCCAAAAGACCTATTTGTCAATTTCTTTTTTATTTTTTACTCTTTTAACACTAATTGTTCTTCACAATATCTTTTGATGTTTTCTCAATGATTTTATGACCTAGTTTGGTTCACTTCTGAAGCATTGAAATTTGGTCAAAATTCTTATGTCCCAGGTACTTTCATTTTGGTCTTCCTTAGGATTTGTCCTCAGGGGTTGAACTTTTTCTGTCATTGTACAAGGATGTCCAGGCATGCTTTTAGATAAATAGTTTTAAGGGATGACTTTGAGACCTTTTAAATGTTCTAAAGTTAAGACTCCAATGTTGTCATATGGGCATAGTTTGAGCTGTATAATTTTCCCCATGTCTTGCATGCACAATGTTGTTCTCATATTGGTGGTCATCTAAAACCCACTTTTATTTTGATGTACATATCTCTAATAAGCTTCCTTATTACATGACTATACAGACTACAGAGGCTTTAAAAAAGACAGTAGGTATGCACATTGTTGAAATATTAGCCCCTAAAAAGTATTATAAAGTTTAGTATGATCATATGCATTTAAAATATATGGTTTTTGAGGTTGATGAAACCTTAATAAGTAAAAAGACGCCTATTATGAACATCACCATCGATCTTGATGGAAAGCCTATAATAAAAATCCTTTGATAAAGATGGACATTCCTTCTTATAAATGAAGCCAATTTTTTAACCTAATGCTCCCTTTAGTTTGGCCAAACCAGTCATCCTAACTCTTAACCTTAACTTCACTATTGCATATCATTTCCTTTGTCCCTTTAATGTCAGTCAATTACCAGTGGCCTATATGGGGAATTCTTTAGGTAATTTGTTTGATTTTTATGCTTTATCTCAACTTGCATGTGTTAACTTTTGTTTCAACTATCTTTAGATGTTGTCATGCCTATTAAGATTCCTAGCATAACCCAAAGAGAAGACGTGATAGGAACTATAGCTAAACAAGTACAACTGAAAGATGATGAAGCAATCGCTACATTTCCAAATGATGAGCCACTAACACCAAAAGAGAAAAGAAAGTATCAGAGGAAGACTTAATCTAGATCAACCAACACCCAAGTGGTCAAAAAAGAAATGATAGATAAAGAAAAAGGTAGACAATGTCCAAAAAAGAAAAGGATCATTAAGTTGAAAAGAACTAGAAGTATGATTTCTAAAAGTACTGTGCCAAAAATTCCTTCTCAACTAGTTCCATAACTGATCCTTTTAGCTACCTAGGATATAGCTCAGTCGAAAGTATTCCTAACCAATCTCACTTTTTTCATTCCTTACTATTTTAGACACTAACATTGTTCATACAAGATCAAAATTTAACTGACACTGTATCTCAATTAGAGCTAGCCATAGCAGAGCCTACTAGCACTGTAACAATTTCACCCCAGAACCTTGCTTGTGTCCAAGTCGAGTTATTTTTTTGAAATGTCATTTGCTTTACTCACTTGTTTCTATGTTGACACTTGTTTTTATTGGCGCTTGTTTTTTATGATTAGTAGCCATCTAGTATTGATGCTATGACTTTCATTCAAGCAACTGAAAATATCAGTTAATAGATTTTAGGCCCCTAAGAATTCATCGTAGGTCTTGAAATAACACCTTCTGATTATTGTGCTATCCCATCAAAGCAATACTTGAATCCTTGTTTTTTCCTAAATCTCCTTGTCGAGAAATCGAACTGCCTAATTTTGACACTAATCAATAGCTTGATGAGGTAAATGAAGCAATAATAGCTTTGGAATTGTTGCTATTAAAGGATGACGTAACCTTTTTGATATTTGTTTTTGTCGAGACTAAGTCAGATGAACTTGCCTTTACTCCCAAAGTAAGAATGATAGGCAAGAAAAAATAAAGCAAGCTATCCAAACTTTTAACACTATCTTGCAAAATGACTTAGAGGTTCTTATCTCATATAACCATTAACATAATGCTCTTTAGTCTTACCTGTAGATTTGCCAAGATGCTTTTGAAGCCAAAGTCACCATTGGCCTAGAGTCTCTTATTTTTAACTTCCAAGAACAAGTGTCATCATTCTCAAACAAGGTCAAAGACTACATTACTATCGAAGGAAATCTTTAAGAATTGTTAGTGAAAAAATAATAAATAGTTAAATTTTCCAAGCAAGTTGCTCAGAAAAGGAAATTTTGATTGAGAAATATAACACAATCATGGAGTCAGCTGAGAATAAATTGAAGGAGATTACCATAGTTGAGTTGAAAATTGTAGAATTGTAAAAAGAACTTCAACTTAAAGTAAACCAATTGAAACTGGAGACTGTAGTCAAATCAACCAAAGAAGACATAGCTTAATTTACAAAGAAAGTTAGATATGTCTTGATTGATCTTAAGATGACTACAACATAGGTACATGAAGCTGGTGTCACTTGCAAGTTAGCACAATGCAAAAGATGGTGGTGACTCGATAGTGAAGGCATTCAAATCTACTTTTGATTCAAATTTTAAGAAAATTTCTTACTCAACTTGACCAATATTGTAACTTTTATTTTTGAGTGCCTAATGTGCACTTCATGGATGCTTGTTTCATACATTTTAAGATATTTACTATTTATGATTTCAATAATATTTTCATTACATACTTTATTTTGTAGCTATTTCTATAGAATATATGCATGATCTTAGATGGTCCTTCCCAATGTGGGGCCCATTTATTGTTTTTCAACATTTTTTGCATTGGTATTATAACTTTCCAAACTAATTGTCCAACATCAAGTATTTTTACTTTCAAATGCTTATTGTAGGGCTTAAGCAATTTTTTTTTTTTGCTATAGGTCAAATTATCTAAAGCTTGCTACCTACTTTTATCTTGATCTTCTAATTCGCTAAGCTTTAAATTGTTATAACTAGTCTTGGAGAGTTGATTTCACCTTTAAACCCTCAAAGATTGAACTATTACTTCGACTGGAATAACAACATTGTTGCCAAATACTAGCTTACATGGAGTAACCCCTATTGACTCATTAGGAGTATTTCTTATAGCCCACAAAGCATTGTCAAGCATTTTATGCCAATTTTGTGGATATTGTCCAACATGTTTTTTGATCACATTTATGATCATTTTGTTGGAAACTTTTACTTGATCATTTGGATTGCATAATTTGGCATCAACGTTAACATTTTAATTCCATTCGATTTGACATACTCTTTAATTTGTTAACCAGTGAAAACCGTCCCATTGTTTGTAGTAATCATCTTTAGTAAGCCAAATCAACAAATGATATGATGTTCGATAAAATCAATCATATTAGATTGTTTTACTTCTTTGAACACAATGGCTTCAACTCACTTAGTAAAAGAATCTATGACCGCTAAAATAAAGTGATGTCTTTGAGATGATGTGGGAATATTTTTCCTATTAAATCCATTTGCCAACCCCTAAATGGCCATGCTTTTATTATAAAATGAAGCTTAGCTACTAGTATTCTTTCAATCCTTAGTATAATCAATGCAATTTTTAATTATGTTGGGCCAGTAGAAACCTCATTGAATAAGAATCCATTTCATTTTTGAACCAACTTGATGTACACCAAAAATTTCTTCATGCACTTTGACTAGTGTTGTTAATGCTTTTTTGCTACCTAAACATTTTAATAACTATCCTTTGAAACCTTTCTCGTAAAGAAATCCATCATCTAATACAAATTTGATGCCTTTACACTAGTATTTTGACAAGGTAAGATTAAGGGATTCAACAAATCATTTACCAATGGTATTCTCTAATCTAATAGCTTAGTGTTGGCTTCACTGTAGAACACTTCTTGAGTTTCGATAGTTTCTTGGAAAGCATGTTATTGAATTAATTTGGCAATTTTTTTTATCAATCTTATAATTAGAGGCAATTTAAGCCAATACATTGATTTTTTTCATTTCTCTCCTCGGCACATGTTTTATAATTGTAACCTTAAATCTTTTCAATAGTTTGAATGTAATTGCCACATGTCCCATTAGCCTCACATTTAAACATTTATATTCTTGAGAAATGTTTTTATGAATAATTGTATGTCACCAGAAATTTCAACATATCTTACTCCCTGATCTAGTGGAATCTTTAAGCTGACTATTAATGTTTCATACTTGGCTTCATTATTAGAGCATTATTTTTATCTAAAGTAAATAAGAATTTGACTAGTTTCTTTTCCAATATAATGATTAGAACTCCTATACATGAACCATTTTTATCACAAGAACCGTTAAAATATAACTCCTAGGGTTTCACATCGACATAGTTAGTACTCTTCTCATGATGCTTGACTATAAAATTGATCATTTTCTATCCTTTAATGGCTTTAGATGGGTAACATAGTAGTGAAAATTTTGTTAAGCTCAATGCCCATTCTCTAATTCATCTATGGATAATTGACTTTGACAACATATATTTTAAACTGTCAGTTTTTACAATAATATGTACACTAGTTGGCAACAAATAATAATGTAACTTTGCATAAGAATAATACAAAGACAAACACAATTTCCTATTATCAAATATTTTTGTTCTACAAAATTTAAAACCCTAGAAAGATAAAAGATAGCCTTTTGTAAACCTATTTTGTTGTAGTGGGCTACAAAAAATCCAATTACATCATCAAAATCAAAACATAAAGTTTAAATGGCTTTCCTTATATAGGAGACGACATCACTGGGGGTGACATCAAATATATTTTTATATTTCTTCAAATGCCTATTGATGACACTCCTTCTAACAAAATTATTCTTTTGCCTTCAATTTCAACAAAGGAGAAAATATTCTTATTCAATAAGATAAATTGGAAATAAAACGTTGGAGGAAATTCATTATGCTAAGGAAGCTTTGTGATTCCTTCTTGTTTGTTAGAGTTGTAGTCTCTAAAATTGTCTTGGCCTTGTTTTTGTTGACTTCAATTCCCTTTTGGTGAACCAAGTATCCTGAAAAAATGCTTGCTGAAATACCAAATACACATTTTAAAGGATTCATCTTCATATTGTTTCAACACATCTATTCGAAGGCCTGAATCAAAATTTTGATTAGCTCTTCATAAGATTTGGCTTTGCCTACTACAACATCAATGTATACCTCCATTATTGTGCTAATTAATTCTTGAAAAATTATATTCATAACCCTTTGATAAGTTGTTCTTGCATTCTTCAAACCAAAAGGCATTACCATCCACTCAAATGTTCTTATCACTCTAAGACATCTAAATGTTGTCTTTTATATATTATCCTCTGAAATGTAAACCTGATTATACTGGGTTTTCAATCCATGAAGTTGGCAATGATGTGCCTTGAATATGAATCAATTAACATGTTGATTATTGACATAAGGTATTCATCTTTAGGTGTTGCATCATTCAACTTTCTAAAGTTAATGTACATTTTAAGTTTTCCATTTTTCTTCATCACATGAATCACATTTGAAATCCATTTGACATACCTAGTGGTTTAGATGCAATTGGCTTTTAGTAGCTTCTCAATCTCTTCCACAGTTTTGTGAACTACATCAAGAGCAAAACGCCTAGGAGCCTACTTATGTAGTCAAAATCCTTCCTTAATTGGTAATATGTGTTTAATTAGGTCTCGACATAAGCCTGACATTTCTTCATAGTTCCATGTAAAATGATCTATGTATTCTTTTAGTACTTGAATTATTCTCATTCTTTTGACTTCAAGTAAAAGTGCATTGATGTAGGTAGGCCTTTTTCATATCCAATCCCTAAATTCCCTTCCTTTAAAAGATCTTAGGCTTCAATTTTCTTTCCTTCACCTCTTAAAGGTGAGTCCAAAAATTTAAGTGGACAATCATCATAAATACAATCTAGGAGAATCATTACTTCCTTTCACTTAACCATGTAGATTGACAATTGAGATAACTATTTTTGTACATTATTCATTGTTATCATAGGCCAAACTTGAGTCCACGACCTTTGGGATTAGAGAGAATCCTAATGAATTCAGGATGCAAATGTCAACTTCCTCTGGGTCAAAGTCTCTTTCAACCATTATGGGTTTAATGTGAGGACTTTAAATTTCAAATTTAATGTTGCATTGCTAAACATAACAAGGGTTGCCATCAGTGATGACACATTCTATTGACCATTATTAGTCCACATTACTAACCTTTGATGAACAATCAAATGTATAGCACTAGTAGCATGGATTCAATCTTGTCCTAATAGGAAGTTATAACTTGATTTGGATGGAACCACTACAAAAAGACTTTGTAGGGATGCAAAGCCAACCTTTATAGTGACTAACTCTATTCCTTCTTATGCTAACATTTCCCCATTAAAATCAATCATTGTGATGTTTGATGGTACTAAATCTTTGATAGATTTTTTGAGTTTGACAAAAGTTGACCTTGCCATTAGATTCATAGAAGTGCCACCATTGACCAAAATGTGATTTATTGGTTGTCCATCAACAAGTGCTTTTATGTGTAAAGGTCGCAAACTACTTTTCATTTGTTATGTTGGTCTCTCAAAGAAAGCATAATCATTTTCATCTAAAACAATTATTTCATTACAATCATTTTCTTCATAGAATTCATTAGTTGAACCTTGTTCAAAACTCATAGAAAAATCCATTGGCAAAACACATATCATGTTGATCTCCATTTTTTTACCTTTCATTTTCAAATATTTTACTAATTTTGCATTTTTCCTCTTATTTCTTAGTGCCACTCGACTCTTCAGGGTCTAATGGAATTTGATCAAAGTATCAGCTCATTTTTTGTTTCCTCTTAAAAGTGGCTTGTCTTTGCACTTGATGCTTTTGAGTTCTTATTGGAGGTGGAGGTTGATAATTATGGTTGTTTGACTTATTCTGCCCTTTTGGGATTCTGGGCTTCCACATTTGTTACTCACTTGGTTTTGGTTAATTGGTTATCCACTTTTCTCTCGATATGTCCCCTCAAAGTACTCGAGTTTAGTCAAAATAATTTTTCTCTCTTTTGTTCAATGATTTTGATGATCAGAGCTAATTCTTTTAAAGACTAACTTTTCTTTTGCATCCTTTTTTCTTTCAACCTATCTTAATTTCTCTTTCCTTTTGTCTTCCTTCCTAACAATTATACCTTTTAGGGGTAGTCAGAGTAGTCTTTTTGGCTTTTTCTTTTTTTGGGCCTATTCTGTCAAGTTCTTTTAAATTAGCAAGTAGGACTCTTGCCTCATCGCAATACCTTTCACATCTAGGACACATTTTTACTATTCTGTCTTCGATATCGATCCTTTTTAAAAATTTTAAATTTGAATCACCTTCTTCTAGGTAAGCTTTAAGTATGAAAAGTGCATCCAAAGGATCAACATATTCATTGATGGTTGCTATATTTGCCTCAACTATGTTCACTTCACTTGACTCTAAGGGTTTAGTATAATTTGTGCTTCTTGAGAAAGGATCTTTATCAATTATCATCTCCTTTCCGATCTTTGACTTCTTCTTTAGTTAAAATCCTATGGCTATTGGACAATTTTATTTGCTTATCTTTCAGCAATACATCAAAATTTTGATTTGCCTTATTTATGTCAAAAGAATAATTTTTCTTGTTTATGTTGTCCATTTTATCTTTAATTTTTGGCATTTTTTTGGCAAAGGATGAACATATGGGTGACTTTGAAAGGCAAACATTCCCTTTTCATCTGTATTTCATCTCTTTACCTATATTCTTTAATATGAGCTAAATTTGATTGATTCAATATCTATTGAGCTTTAATGTATAATTCAAACTCCAAAGTTCTTTAGTTTTTCTATAAAATCTTTCAAAAATAGGTTTCTTGGGGGTACCCTTACCTAGGTTTAAAGAGTAGTTGAGGTCTTTGTTTTCTCCTTTTGAGTAAGTGGTTGAGTTTTTTAGAAAGGGTTTCTGATTGTTGGTGAGCAATCATTTGTAAAGGCTTCTTCTTAGGCCAATCAAACTTGGAGGGATTGTTATTTTTATGAATTCAAGCTTGGTTGAGAGCTTGGAAATGGATGTATGCATTGAAGAGTATTTTTCAAGGGGGACTAATATAAATCTTAAGTTTAAATCTCTCTATCCCTACTCTCTTTATTTTCCAGCAATGTATATTGTGCATAAACTTTTGCTCTTGCTGGTGTATTGAGATCTTGCCTTACTCTGTTTATATTCTTGAAATTTGCTGAGTAATTTCATGCCTTATTGATTATTCTTTTGCTCAGAAATTGATTTGTTTGAAAGAAATGATTCTTATCCTTGAATGTATTCATTATTGCCTTGCCTTGTATAATTAACTGAGTTACTTTACACAAGTATTGCAACTTAGTATTTTCTTATGTTCAAATATCTAAATTCAACTATCTTGGGTTGTTTAAATTAAAAACATCCTATAGGTTTCAAAAATCAAGAGATGTACGAAGAGATTGCTAAAAATTCCAAAAAATTTAAGAATACCCAATTTACCCTCTTGTTGGGTATAAGTTGCCTTGTCCTATAATTATCATATTTATCTTGAATAAAAAATTTAAGAAAATTTGAATGACAATAAGTTTGTATTACATAATTGAAATTTACTTGTATTTGAAAGGTATATTTTGTGTTAAATATTAAAGCTTAATGATGAGATGGTAGCTAATTTCATATTGAAATAAATTTTTGTGGGTATAGTTTACATGATAAATGTATTAAATCCATCAGTGGATTCTGTGAAAATTTTATTTTATAAAGAGTTAGAAATAGAGTAAGTATACTTTTTAGTTAACACCAGTGCCAACTGATCCCAACCCATATCTTCTTAATATTATGAAAGTCGTAGCACTCACCCTCATATAGTAAGTGTCTTTCACATATCAGGAGAAGGCAAATAGAAGAATTTTTATTTTTTATTTCTTTTTCTTTTCTATTCCAATTTAAGTCATGGATAGAAATCCGTTTTAACAATAAATTATTATTTGAATAATCTATTACCGAATTCTAATTTAGTTTTTTTTTAAATTTTATTGATATTAAGTAATTGAATTATTAATTTAATTTTTTAACCTTATAAATTATCAAATAATATTTTGATTTTTAATTTTTAATATTTCAATTATTTATTTATTTAATGGAATTTTTTATCTAATTTAATATTACTAAAATGATTTTGAACTTATAATTTAGCGGTATTATGTTTAAATATTTAATATTAAAAATAAAAAATAAAAATATTTTAATATTTTAATGAGTTGTATAATTCTAAATTTTAATAATATATCCTCTAATTTTTAAATTGTAAGCCACTTTAATAAATTCTAGATATTCTCATTTTTTTATAAAAATTTTCTATTTCAAAAAAATTATTTAAGAAAATTATCTATGCCTTATTTTTACTTTATATTTGTTAATAGATTTAAATTTGAATTATTTATGTATATACATGTGTGAACTATGTGAATAATGTATTTTGATTTTCTATATGTTCTATTAAAGGGGATGTTATACCAATGCCACATGTTATCACTAGATTCATTTTATTTCCCTCCAATTTTTTTGTAAAAAAAATCAGTATAAATTTTTTGTTTAAAAATTTATGTGCATAACAACAACATAATTATATACATTTAATTCCTTATTAATTAATTTATAATATTTTTATTTTATACCTTTTTTGTTAAAGAAAGATTTATTGTTTTAGCTATCTTAGTATTTAATCACGTGTCTTTAATATTTTTATCAAACAATTCACTTAATTTTTTCATGACTAATATACAAACTAGAATCTTCTTAATTCACATAAATTTTGTTTGTGTTTAGGTAATTAATATTGAGTAAATAATATTATTAATTATATAGAAGTGTTATTATTTTACAATTTAACACACAAAAAGTTATTTATAAAATATGTTTATATAGACTAACTTTTTTTTAAGTAATCCATTTTAAATGCTTTAATATTTAATTATGCTAATAATACATATTCTCATCCCCTTCACAAATCCATATCTTTTTTTTTTTATATGCTATTCTCCTATATGAGATTATACAATCAAATACATTCTTATCTTGACTCCTAAAAATTATAATTGTTATCCAATCAACGATATTTAATTCAATTACAACTAATACTTAAATTGTGTACAAATAATACTCAATTGTTATCCAAATAAATTGGATTTTATTTAAATTATAATTGTTATTCAAAGAAATTGAGATTTTATTTAAATTATATGCAAATAATACTCAGTTAACATGAACATAGAGAATATTTTTCAAAGTATTTAGAATTAAAACTCACACAATTCTTCAAAACCTAAAGTCAATGCATGAATACACACTCACACGCAAGCGTGAGGACACACACACACACACACACACACACACACTATCTTATATATATATATATATATAAGGTACTTTGGGTTAAAATAATTAAATTTTCTTTGTATTATATAGTTAATCAAATTAATTAATATATTAAATAGGACCTGAAAACTATAAATTAATATTATAGAAGCATGAAATTGGATTCTAGAGCAAAATCTTTCAAAAGGAAGACAAACAAATCAAAATTGAAAAGTAAGCAAAAAATGGCAAGAATTGAAGTGTGGCATGGAGTTGCTTCTATTCATTTGTTATGTGAAAACAAGTTTGGCAAACACACTCGAGAAGGCATACAAAAGTTTAAATTGGCACCTTGCAATCTCATGCCTAATATAATAGGTAGTATATATAATATATATCATTTAGATTGCTTCATTTACTTATCATTATAATAATTTGCAAAAAAAGTTGTTCCAGAGTCAATTTAAATATCTTTTTAATTGACATTGTTTAACTAAAAATGGATAATAAAATGCAATAGATCTTGGGTTATAATTATAACTCTCTTTCATATGAATCCAATCATATATATGCATGCATAAAATACTTAGAAATGTTGATGCCAAATTTGGTTTAACTATTATTTCATATGATATCTATCTTAATTTTTTGTGATAACAAATACTTTAATAAGATAGATTCATTTATCCAATTCTATATATTTTAATTAGACTTATGTTTATTGTTAAAGTCAAGATTCTTGAAGAGATCACTAGTTGAGGTTAGGACTAAAGTACTTATTAGTTCTTCAATTAGAATAATCAAAATTATAAAATGAGTATTTTTTAATTTTATATTTTATTAAAATATGTATAATACTAATTTATTTTATCTATACTCAAAACTGATGTATTTGTATATGATTTAGAATTAAAATTTATTTGCATTAATGTTCAACTATAATCATATTTTTATTATTAAATGTCTAATTCTTTTTATAAATATAATCTTATATCTTAAATTATAAAAATCTTATACTAGTATGTCCATATATGTACATATATATATATATATATATATATATATATATATATATAAGGGACTACGGATCTTTACATCTTCAGGAGGAGGTTAGCATCCTCCACTTTTCAAGCAGGGGCGGATGGAGGGAGACTGCAGAACCCATAGGCTCCCAAAAATTTTGATATCTTCATATTTATATATAACAATTTTAGATTAACCCTTTCAAAAATTTAAAAATTATGTATACTCCACAAAATTTTGTTACTTGGTCTCCCTGACATAAAAATCTTGACTTCACTGTTGTTTCAAGTGGACTAAAAAAGCTACTTTAAAAATTTAAAACAATTAAATTAAACTGATATTCAAGTGATTATATACAATAAAAACAATTACCAAAAAATCTGAGTTAAACTCCACTCATATATATATATATATATATATATAGAGAGAGAGAGAGAGAGAGAGAGAGAGAGAGAGACACACACACACACACACGAGCTAAAGTCCACTAAGAATGAGTGTAGGAAAATAGATATTTTTATAAAACATAAGATAATCCATACTTTTTTCCATTCATTAAAAAGATCAACCTCATTCCTCCAACATTAACTGGGTTGTGTTGTTTAGCCAGACGAATAGCTGTTTTGAAATACTCTTCGAGAGAATTTGTTGGAACAGCAACTTCCGTGCTTTGTCCATTGCAAAGACCAAAGTTTCTTGTTCAGATACATGTTCCCTTTATGGTGTGGCCAATACTTCAAGAAATCTCCCCTCAGTCTATCAAACTGCAAAGTTAACTAAACGGTTCATTGTTCATGCATGTATATATAAAATTTATACTTCTTCATGTGTTCTTAAATTGCAGTTATAGTTACGTTGTAATTGACAAAATTTCAAATAAATACAAAAACATACAATTATTACAGAATAAAATTATAGTTGCGAAATGTAATACAATAACAATATTGCAATTATAAATTGATATATATATATATATATAATTTACATATATTTTTAGTCCCCAAATTTTGTTACAAGTTACAATTTCGTCCTCTTATTTTTACTTAAAACAATATTATCTTTCACATTTTCCGGTGGTTGCAATTAACTCCTCTTATTGAGTTGTTTTAAAAAAAAAACATAAAACTTATTGAGTAGACATCTATTTAATTGATGTGGTCTCTATATTATATATTCCTTTGCCTATGTGTTTATAGTATGAATGGGAAAAGTCATAAAAACACCTTTAATTAAAGCTCATAATAGTCACTTAACTATAACTAATTAATGTGATTAAGGGTATTTTATGACTCTTCCTATTTAGATTATGGCCACATGTTGGGAAAAATATCCTTACTCTAAACTAACTAGCATTAGGCAACTAATATAATTAGAGTAGTGATGTGCTGCAAACTTACTGCACGTTTTAAAATTACCGCAAGCGCACGGCGTAGTTGTAACAAAGAACCGGCGAGTACAGGTCG
>JANHAO010011219.1:0-17140 GCA_026873985.1 Saraca asoca | reverse complement strand
TGGACTTCATCTTATTTATGCATGAATCATAAATATGATCATAATATGCAATATAAGATGAATAATCAACCTTTAATATCTAAATCCATAAACCGCTAAGTCATAGATGCAATAGAGCCCAATCAAATTGACTCTAGGGCACCTATATTTGACTAACACTTCTAATCTGGAAAGGGCATTCATTGACAAATATACATTATCAAGCTTAATGAATATACATTATCATGGTGTGCTAGCTAAGGGCTAGTAATGCGGCCTAGTGGGTATTCAACCTGATAAATATACAATGTCATGCTTGATGAATATACATTGTTAAATCTACTAGGCATTCAACCTGACAAATATACATTGTCATGCTTGACAAATATACATTTTCATGGTGTGCTAGCTGAGGTGCACTCATGTGACCTACCTGGGCACTCGACTCGTGCTAGCTAAGACACACTCATACGACCTACTTAAGCACTTGACTCACACTAGTTGAGGCACATCTGTGTGACCTACTTGGGCACTTGACTCATGCTAACTGAGGTGAACTCATACGACCTACCTGGGCACTTGACTTGTTCAAGTTGAGGCATATTCATGCGATTTACCTGGGTAACATGATTGTTAGTTGAGGTGCATTATGTGATCTACTAGGCAACAAGATTGCTAGCTAAGGCACATTCATGTTAACCTTAGTGTTATCATTTGCGACCTACTAGGTATTCACCTCAGACAAATATCCATTCATTCATGGTTTGCTAACAGAGGTATTATCTATGACCTATAAAGCATTCAACTAAGGAAACTGAGAAGAATAAAGCTAGAACATTATAAAGATTCATTAAAGAAAACCTCCTTCAATGAGGTAAAATTATAGATGAAAGTTTATAGTTACATTGAAAATTAATTGGCTACAATCATGGCCTAAGAAGTCTGGTCTTTAGAAGTTGCGCTCTGGTGGACTGGCAAGTCTACATATGGGGCAAGTAGGTTATCCATCACTTGGTCTTCAGTGGACTCCATGACTCATGAGCTACTCTCTCTTCAATTCATGCCCTCAATAGGAAAAATTCTAACTCTGGACCCCACACCCTTATAGGAAGATGCAACCTTCGTGACTTCCTTGAAGCCCTTTACGGCCTCAAGAGCATCCTCACCAAAAAAAAAGAAGTCCATCTTCAGGTGCTACTCCCACAAAGTGTACAAGAAGAAGGCATTGGTTTTAGATAATGCATTTTCTTCCATTTTTGCAACCAGCACAATGATTTCTACTTTAACCCGAGTGACATCCTTTTTTCCTAGAGTAACTTCTTCCTTGGCTGCCTCATACTTCTTATCAATAGCCTTAGCTCACTTCACTATCGTATCCAATTCGCCCTTTACTCTTGTCAGCTCATCAACTACTTTATTAAGGATAGATGTGACAACCTTGCGATCTGCCACCTCATGAGATAAAGCTTCCTCGGCTTCTTTTTTGGTGGCCTTGGCATTTCTTGTTCTGTCCTTTAGCTCCACTGCCTCAATGGTCGTAGTGGCTAAGTCACCTTCAAGTTTTTCTTTCCCCTCATCCTAAGCTAGGAGTGTGTCCCTCAGCTTTATTGCTCCCAACACACTCTAAAAAAACAAATGGCTAAGTCAAATTACAAAGAGGCAAAAAAACCAAGGTGAAAGGACTTTACTTACCAACAGGCCATGATAAGCTACATAGCCCATCAATCCCTCACATAAGAACTCTTTTGACTCTAATACTCTGGTGTAGAGGCCTAGGATTAGCTCCACATTCTTCCAGAGTAAGTCCTAATACTCTTGTGTCTTTAGGCCAAGACTAGCAAGTCACTCCTTAGCCTCGACCTCAGGTGCCACCTATTTTGAAGTGGTAGTGGTAGCAGCTCTCTTCCCCTTATCTACTATTTACTTTTTGGCAAGGGATTTGGATGAAGATGCGACCTCAATTGCTTCAACCACCTCAGGATGCAAGGCGAAAACCAACACCTATGAGGATACTACTACCAAGGCTAGAGAAGATTGACTTGCAACAACAAGGGCTGCAATAGCATCAGAAGCCGATGAAGTCATGATAATAGCACGGTCTGCAAACCGAGTAGAATGAGAGGTTAGTGGCTTTCAAAGGATGAGCCTCACCATGTTTTCATAATCTCAAAAATTTACTAGGCCAACCTCCCTGATTTGGCAAGCTCTGATTTCTCTGGTGAGTTTGATGTTTAAAGCTAGAGCAAGCTTGTGTGAACACGGGAGATCCTAGTCAAATTTGAGGTCATTTTTGAGATCATCTATAGCAGTGAATTGGCCCCAAACTTCAACCACCTCAGCCCCAAGCATTGGTTTTTCCTTGCCAGCCCTATCTGCAAAATGAAACAGAATGTCAGAAAAAATATAATAAGTACATGAATTCATGGAAGCTCGCACGTCCTCAGCTTACTTACCAGGAGTAAGAATGAAGTTGAAGTTGCGAAGATAACACAAAGATTGGTAAAAACCATCAAACTAGTGGGTTTTATAGTTCCCCACATTAGATTTGCCCTTTGTGTCACCCTATGATAAAATTCTCTTATACTCGGCCTGCCAGGCTGAAAGATAATAAATCCTATCTTATTGACCTGTGCTCCTAATGCTACAGAGGTAGCAAGGAACCCTTGCAGATGGTGGTGGGAGATTATTCCTCAAATAAATAAGTGCAAGGGAGGTGAGCTAGGAGTAAGAATTTGGGGTAAGCTAGAATGGGCAAAGCTTCAGTTTATTCAACAAATTAATGATGTAAGGGTGGACTAGGAATCTAAACCCTGTGTCAAGGTGATGGGTGTTGATGGTAACAAATCCTAAAGGAGGATAAGCTGCATGGTTGTCAGGAGAAGGAGCCATGATACAATAGCCCTTGGGGAAAGTGGTATGTTTCTGCTATGCTCCTAAGCTCATTGAGCCTAATGGTCGAAGAATGGTCATTGAACACCATGCAACTTGGAGACCTTTGACTCCTAGTGACTTGCTAACTTTCACTGGGGTTAGGATGAACAACAAATTGTTCAATGACCTCACTGCTCCTAGAGGCCATTTCATTTAGGGTACATACCAACTCCTCACTTTGAGCTGAAAAATCAAGTTCATCAGCACTCCCTACTTGGTGACCTCGGTGTTTATGAGTTGCCATCTACACAAAAGGAGGAATAGTCAGGTCGCTTCAGGCAGACCATACCTAAAAGCTAAAACTTTTATCTACTAAATAGGAAATCTCTGATGCAATAAGTCATACATGTCTCATCACCATATCTAAGACAAACCACTCAAAACATGGAGGGCTTGACTAATGAGCTTGTCTAAACAAGGGAAACAGTTAGAAAGCTAGACTCTATAATCTGTGACTTTAAACTATAGGCATTTTATCAAACGAATGGCATGCTAGTTTCCACAAACAACAGGAGTGCAAACAAGCATACAATAGAATCAATCGGCATACAAAAGTTCCTAGTAACTAATGAGCACACACCGAACTCTCCAAGCAACAAAGTATCAAGAATCCACGAAGCAAGACACAGGTGAAAAAGCAAAAGCTTAAAACTAAGGAAATGTTAAAACTTACCATATAAATGAAGTGAAATAAATTCTAAACAAAATGATCGATCTCTAGCAACCTGAATCCAAAGACTGCTATTGCAATCTGGGTGAAGTAGAATAAGCGAAGAACCGTGGTGGCTGTCTGAGAGCTTGAGAAGCAAGCAAGAAGCAGTAGCGCTAGTTTTCAAAAAGAACTAGTGAAAGGGAAAGAAGGGTTTCCTCCCTTTATATAACTTAATCAGCCTCATTGTTAGATCTGGAGACTGATCAACTACCCTCTATCTAATAGTCCAGTGAAAAGCAAGGCTTTATCATTACTACACTAACGACTATAAAAAAAATATGCACATTAAATGTGATAATGATGGCATAGGTTAGCACAAATGAAATGACAAGGCAAAAGTCTAAGACGACGGCATGGTAGATCGTGGTTGATAAATTTTACCAGTGAACTATAGCTTTTAGTCCACAGATTGCACTAAGAGCTGGGGGCTAATGTTATGGATATTTTTGGAACCATACAAATGGGCTGATGAAAGCTCAATAGACAAGCCCAACTGATCAAGGCCCAACTCAATCAGGATTGAGGTCGCAGGAGCAAGTTGTTAGATCACCAGATACGGACACAGATTGCTAGCCAACAAGGTTTAAAGTAGTAACCATCCTCCCAACGATTAATTTAGAGAAGACCATTCAATTGCTTATTTAATAAGAATCTGGTATTAACCGTTGTATCCAATTTATAATTTATTTTCATTATGGAATATATTGTAACACCCCAGCTACTATAAAAAGGGGGTTGAAATCATCGTAAAAGGGATGAACAAAAAAATACTATCACTCTGCTAAAATATACAGAGAAGATAAAATAATCATGGACGTAAGCATTGCACTAGACTAAACCACGTTAAAAACTCTTGGTGTCCCATGTTCTTTCTTTCTTCCTCCCTCTTCCTAGTAAATTTGCCTTCACAACTTGCAGTTTAGGGTGCCAAACTTAGGTTGACCAATTTCATGTATTAGTACTAAGGAATAATGACAGTTGGAACATCAGAATCTAAAAAATATTAGAGAGGAAATGATTACAATTACTCAATAAAAAAATTCATCCCAACTTTTAGGTGAAAAACTGTTAAATTATACATACAAAATATACATATCATAACTAAATCATCCAACATTCTCAATTTACCATTCATAGTCTACAACGTCTATCAACTAATTTCATAGGTATGTCATTACTAAACTAATTCAGTTCATAGTTCTTTAATCTAATTTATACATGAAAAGTACATATCCTGTTTTTGCATAACATGTTCTCATGCCAACATGAAAAGCCCACTCGCTAGCTACACGTGCCTATAATCATTCTTAACTTAATGATATATGTTCATTCATAGCATGCATGATCATAATACCTCAACATGTGAAATTCGTACATATCATTCATACATGCAGACATATTCGCCCTTATCAAAAATTTATACTTATCCATACGCGCTTTTCATACTTATATACATACATATTGTACATACTTGTCTTGCATACATATATATCATACATATGTGCTTGTCTTACATATATACATTAATACACTAACTCTTTCCAAGCAGGAATAAGAAAGTTATATGGCCTCAAATCATACGTAAAAAGGTTGTGTAGTCATCATGTCATACAAAAAGGTTATATTAAAAATTCGTATCTTAATAATAACGGATATATTTTGATCTTGTTCACTATATAAAAAGAAAACACAATTTTCAATGAATTTTTCCATTGAAAAAATAGTCAAAAATCCGTTGAAAAAATGATCGAAATTGAAAAGACCATTAGCCACCAACAACTATAATCCATTCAAAAATCTATCAAAAATATTTAAAAAATCTATTAGAAATCTATTGTACAATAAATTTCGTGGAAAAATAAGCATAAATTTTAAAAAATTATGCATGCTCTTTTCAACGGATTTTCCAAAAAAACTTATTGTACAACGAATTTTCAACAAAAAAATTTGTCAAAAAATTTAAAAACTTTTAAACAACTGAACACACAATCTGTCACTCATTTTCCTTCTTTTCTACTTCCTTTGCAACACTGGAGCTTTTTCTTGTTTTCCCAGCTTGATTCATGAACTTCTAAGGTATTTTTCACAAATATAAATTAATTTAATTATTATTACTGTTGTGTTTTATATTTTTATTAATTATTTTTATTTAATTATTATGTGTTTTATGATTTAGTTAACTTTTCTTATTTTACTTTATTTAGTTTAAACTAAATCTGGTATCAAAGCTTTTAGACATTGAGCTTCTATTTAACGGAGAAAAAAGATGAGCAAATGATGGAAACATAATAATTTTGAATAAATTTGGATAAAAAATAACTACAGACAAGTCAAGTGTTAATGACACAGATCATAGATTATCATTTTTTGACACCCTAAACCACATGTGGATACATTAAAAATAGGATTATACCACGTGTAGATAAGGTCAAATGTTTCCTTATAATTATAATATAATATTTAAAATAATTATATGATATTATATATTTTTATATGAAAATATTATATATCAAATATAAAATATATACTTATATAAAGTTATATATTAAATTATTATTGTTTAATCAAACTATTTGTGAACTAAACAAGAAGAGCTTTAAGATTTTCAAATTTGACTTGTTTATTAATCAAGCTTAGTTTTATAAAATCATTTGTTTATTAATTAAATTGAGCCGAACCAAGTTCCTATGTGAATCAAACTCAAGTAGCTTGCAAATAGCTTTCATTCACACCCTCACTTATGCCTTCTAATAAAGGATGTGATGCTCACACTAGAATTTTTTTTTTTTTTTTTAATGATGAGGAAGTGAAAGTGAAAGACAAGATAGAAAAAAAATAGAAATGATATCTTATATTCTAGAATTTTCACCGAAATCATATAGCTTAGTCAGAAAGGAACCAACCTCAGAGTCACAAGAAGAATATGCTATTATTTTCGTTTATAAGCAGTTCTTAATGCAATTACACTGAGATACATGCATATAACAAATAGGAATTAAACTTCTAATAATTTTTTTATGGAATGAAAAACAAATTACTTAACACATATACAAAATCTTAAATTTCAACCTAAAATATTAGAAGGAGATAGTTCAGAAGATAATCACGATTATCACTGCACTACTAAACATGTTAAGAAATTTCAATAGTTTTAACCCCTTTTAACTGATTAATTATAAGACAAATGACACTATTATAAAAATACATTTACATATTAATTATTTCACATATTTTATGTTGGTTTAGAAATCAACGTCTATTTAAGTGACATGGTAAGTTAAACAATCCATGTCATTTTTTTAACTGACATGTAAAATAAGAAATGATGTTAGTTTCTAATATATAGTCTGTGTCTTTTTATTTGGAAAAAGTTTTTACACATCAATTTTTCATAAATAATTGATTCCTTTTATTCCATTAAAAATATTGATTTTTATCACAAACAGATGTCTTTTATCAACCACTAAAGACTTAAGTTTTACAAAATAATCGACATATTTTCTTGATCACTAATAACCACTAAACACATCAGTTATTTATAAAAACCAATGTCATTGGGTGACTAAAAGATGTTTGTTTTGTATAAAAATCGATGTCTTTTTCCTTAAAAAAATTGTTGCTAACTATATTTTTTTATAGAAACCTACTACTAGCTAGCTACATTTTACAATAACCTATTGTTATTTACATTTAGTAGAAACAACCATTGAACCAAAATTTATAATCACCTAACACAATCTCAATTTCAACAACTTTAAACATTTTATTGAATTAACAAAAAATTTAAGACATTACAAAACTAAATTAATATTAAAACATGCCAAATTAATAACAACTCTATACCTAATAATCATTTACTTACTTTTTAAGTAAATTCACTCAATTGCATTTCTCTTTTAGTTAAGCCTTCTCCTATAATGTAATTTCTGACATTGGTGAGAGCTTTAGGTAAGAAATATTTTAAGTGTTGCTGTGTCCATGCATATAAGTCCAAGTTGCATTTTTATATATACAATTCATTAGAGTCAATTTACCTAAAAGATAGAATTTTATTTTTTACTATATTTCATATAAGCAACGAAATTAAATTTATATGAAATTGGTTGTAACATTCATACCTAAGAGCAAATCATTCAAGAGGTTATACAGATTGTATATTATTACCAAATGATTGAATTCCTTCCTGATACAGTTTCTACTCTACTAAAATTAAACAATTTTATTATCAAATCATTTTAATATATAGTAAACACATAATCATGTATACGTATTTAAACTAAAAATTATATAATTAGTTGCCTACGTATACAATAAACACGTAACATATCAAGTATAAGCATCTAAACTAAAAAATTATATAGTGCCTACATATATAATAAACACAATCAATTACCTTCAATTTTTCTTAATTTTTTTTCTTTAGAAGGATCTTTAACTCATATCCCTTCACTATGATCATTTTGCACTCCTTCAAGTTGCCTTCATCATTCACTAGAGGTAGTCCGAAAAAGAAAGGATGAGCCTCCTTAATATCATGACTTATCTCTTTTTCATTTCCAACATCAACAATTTGTCTCTTCCCTTAAAGAACTACAAACCACTTTTTATCAACTGGGTCTAAGATAAAAAAAATCTATTTTGCTTGGATGCCATTATGAAAGATTCTTATTTATAATCCTGCCTATTAAAATCCATCAATGTGAACCCTAACTCATTGACTTAGATGCCATTGTTATTCTTAACCTATGTATATCAAAACACAAGCACCCTAAATTTGATGTAGTCAAGCTTCCATATATCTTTAATGACCCCGTAACATGACATATTCGCATATACATGATTTTTATCTTTAGAATTAGAAACATGCATTGATTGAGCCACCACAGTAATCCCATGTTCTACATATTGCTCACATCATATTGTCCCTTTATGTAAAAAGAATATCCATTGATGTCATATCCATAATAAAAGAAAACCTCCACGCGAGACCTGTGGACTAACCATCTTATAATTTTAGAAACACTATTTGGTGCTTATACTAACTAAAAACAAACTTGATTCTAAAACCAAGTGATGAATGAGGAGTTATGTTTAGCTTATACTCACTATTCTTTCTTTCCATGATTCTACTCTCATATAAAGGTCATATGCTCTTGCAAATAAGGCTCCACTTCTTCACTATTATGTAGAACATAAAGGTGCACTTGTAACCACATTTCACAATTGATGCTCACCACTTAGGTTCCCAATGTACCCTTACTTGCAATTCTTCCCTAGTGATCAGACTTGGGAACTCTAATAGCTTCTTCATTTAATAAGTATTCGCTACAAAATTTAATAACCTCTTCATCTGTATAGCCTTCAACAATACATCCTTCAAGCCAATATAGATTCCTCACATACCCTTTTAGGATTTTCATATATCACTCAAATGGGTACATTCACCTCAAATAAACCAGTCTATAAAGTTTTATTTATCTCACCAAATGAATGACCAGAAGCATAATAGTGTCAAAAAAGAAAGGTAGAAAATATATCTCAAGTTGACATAGTATAACAACAACTTCCCTTTGCAAGTCATTCAATTTCTTAGGGCCGACAACTTAGTTACATATTGCATTGAAAAAAAAAACAAAGTCTAGTAATGACGTGTCTCACGTGGTCAAGTAATATTGATCGGATAGCCATCAGTAATAGTTGTTAAATTAAAGTATGACAATCATAAGACTTCAAACCAACTACTTTCAAATCTTTCTTTGAAACAAGACTTGTGATGTTTGAAGAATGCACCTATGGCACCTTAACACCATGTAAGCAATCACATAAACTTGTTTTCTCCCTTCTAGACATATTATGACAAGTTTGAGGCAAATATGTACATTGACCCTTCTTCTCTAGTGCTAATTCCTTTCTTATTGCCATTTTAACCAAATCTAGTCTAGTTTTGACTCTATTATTGGTTTTATCGATATATTCAAAAACTTTCCAATGAGATAGTCAAAAATATTTTTCTTCATTTTTATCATATCAAGATGATGTCCCACAAATAAGATTTGCCAATATGGAAGATCAAAAAATATGAACCTCTTTTTCCATAAAGTCTTATCACTAGTAGGTGTATAAGGTTTGCCAAAAATAACATCAATATTTTTTACCTACTCATACACTTGGTCCTTAGTTAATGGCATTGGAGTCTTTTCCTCCTCTAGTAATCCATTGAAAGCCTTTCTTTGCCTATGATAATATGGAACTAAGGAAGAAATCTCTGATGATTGAGATACACTGTCTTCTTTCCATGCTTAAGTTGACATAAAGATGTATCATTCTCACAAATAAGGCATGTTTTATGTCCTTTGACATTGTATCTAGATAAGTTTCCATAAGTTAAGAAGTCATTTATTGTTTCAAAGAGCAAGGCATGCAACTGAAAAGACTCTTTATGATATGCATCAAACACCAACACAACTTTATCCCACATCATGCTCAAGTCTTCAATAAGTGGTGCTAAAAAGGCATCTATATCATTTCTTGATTGTTTGAGGCCCAAAATCATCAATGACAACATTATATACTTACGCTTCATACATAACTAAGGAGGTAGATTATAAATCACTAACAGAATAGGCTATCTGCTATGTTTATGGCTCAGATCACCATAAGGGTTCATTCAATTTGTACGAAGTCCAAGCCCAAGGTTTCTTACTCCACTACCAAATTTAAGAAACAATGAATTAATTGTTTTCTATTCAGGAGAATTAGCTGAATGTAAAAGCTTGCCATTAAAAATCATTTGGTTCACATGCTACTTTAAGTTCTCAGCACCTCTTGCATTAACAAACATACATTTAAATCTTGATATTATTGGAAGATACCATAATACCTTAGCCAAAGCCCCTTTATTTTTCACATCATTCTTTTTCAATTTGTAACTTAATGCCCCATATTTTGGACACTCATGTAAACGTTTTTACTCCTTTTGGTACAATATGCAATCATTAGGGCAAGCATGTATCATCTTATACTCCATACCCATTGGACACAAGATTTTCTTGGCCTCATGAGAATGGTCCAAAAGTTTATTACCTTCTTGAAATATATCTTTCAACACTTCAAGTAATGCCAAGAAACTCTTGTCCTTCCACCCATTCCTTGCTTTCAAGTTGAACAATCTCAATACACTAGATATTCATGTAAATTTAGTACAAATCGAATACAAAAGCTATTCTGCATCAATTAACAAGCTTTCAAGGATATGTGGCTACTCAATAAATTATCATCAATAATATCATGCAATATATCCTCTAATTGATTATGTAAACCCACATCAATTTCATCATTTTGGTCCCTCCATTACCTTGATAACTATTAAACATACTAGATAATTTACTTTTACCATGCCATATCCATTGTGTATACCCTTTATGAATGCTATGAATAAATAAATGATCTTTTACTTCCTTAGCTCTCTTTTTCTTAACATAATAACATCTTAAATGAAGACATCTAATTAACTAATTACTATTCACAATACATTGATCTACAGCAAATCTAATAAACTCTTCAACCCTATTTGCATATTCCTCACTCAACCGATTAGCAGGCATCCACATACGATCCATGATTATCCAAAATTGAAAAAAATTTGAAAAAAAAAGGCAATGTTGGGCTCATATAAATAAATTAAATCAATTCTATTTTAAATTTTTATTTTAAAATTAAATCAAGTAGGCATTATTTGCAATATAGAAACTGAAGCTCCATTTATTTTTTACAATCCCAGACAAGTTAGACTTTACTATAGGGCACACAATTAAACATAATCATCACACAATTAAAAAAAATAGCTATGGCACACAATTAAATACATTCAACAAACAATTCTTCTCATCCCACAACATCAATCATTAATATAATTAAAAAAGAAAGCAGTTATTACTTAGAAACAGAGAGAGCGAGATAAAGAAAATCGGTTCAAACCACAGAGAGAGGGAGGTGGGAGTAAGCTAGGACTTTTGTGGTTACTGAAAGAGTGAGTGTGAGAGGAACAATAAGAGTACCTTCAAATCATGAGAGATAGAGGGGGAGAGAGTTTCGATAATAAACGAAAAAGAAAGCAAGAATGATAGTCAATTTTATGAAAACTTCTATCTAAATGAAAAACGTTCGACATTAGTTTTTTAGTTTGAACTGACATCTTAATTTTCATTTACACATGTATATTCTCGTCACTATGTCTCATCTATTTTCAATTATTTTTGTCCATTTTTTAGATAATATATTATAATTTTCACAAATAAATTGTCCAAAAACTAATTATTTTTTGAAATATTTTATCCATTAAATAATGCTAAAGTTCTTAAATTATTTTGTCCAATTTAATAGTATTAAATTCTTGAAATATTCAATAGTCTTAATAAAATAGAATTATTTGATTGGCAATATAAAAAAAATTAATGGTTAGAGAATAAATTTTGTTCATAAATAAAATTAGATAAAATAATTTGAGTTTTAACAAAATGTAAAAAAAACAAAGATCTCTAACATTACAACTAATTTAAAATGTGTGGAAACTTTAGATGTCATTTTTTGTTAAAAATCTGATATCATTTCTCTTAACTCATATTTTTTAAACAAAAATAAATATCTCTAATATATTAATCTGTAATATATAACTTATAGGTTGCTACTCAATCTGCTACATATAGTCAGCAAATTCAAAAAAAATTGAAAACATTCATATATAATAATCATTGATTATTCATAACTCATTGTAATATATATTGATAAAATGTAGTTTTTTTAGACTTTAGATATCAGTTTTAGTTATAAACACAACATAGTTTTTCTTAACACATATTTAAAAAAAAAACATATATCTCTAATATCACATCTAATTTAAAATGTATAGAGGTTTTGGATGTCATTTTTTTGTTAAAAATTCAATCATTTTTTCAAAAAAAAAAGGAAATTTTTAATATATTAGTTTGTAATACATGACTCATATGTTGTCAGTCAACCTATTAAATATAATTAGCACCTTCAAAAAAAAATATTCATATATAATCATAGATTATTCATAACTCACTATACTATATTGATAAAATGTAGTTTATTTAGATTTTAGACTTTGGTTTTTGTTAAAAAAATTGATGTAGTTTTTGCTAATATGTTTTTTTATAAAAAAAAATAGAGATATCTAATATTACATTTAATTTAAAATGTGTGGAGAATTTAGACATCAATTTTTGTTAAAAATCCGGCATCATTTCTCTTAACTCATTTTTTTAGAAAAACAAAAATTTCTAATATTACATTTAATTTTAAAATGTGTGGAGATTTTAGACGTCAGTTATTATATTAAAACTGATGTACAAATAATTAAGGATGTCAGTTTAATTAAAAAAATTGACATATTTCTCATAACTTTTTTTTTTCAAAAAAAAAAAAGAGATATACAACTCTACAACTTTCATTACAACAAATATAATCTTTAAAGTACTAAAAACAAATATATTTATAATTTATTTTTGATGTTGATTATTATGTTAAACCGACGTATAAATCATTGAAGACATCAATTTTTATTAAAAAATTGACTTCATTTCTCTTAACAAGTTTGTTTTTTTTAAAAAAAAAAAAGACATATAATTAATTCATTATAACTTTACAATTTTTATTACAACAAATATCTCCAAGGTACATCAAAACAAATATACATATAATTCATTACAACAGATATCTCTAAAGTAATATTTCCTTTTTCCACCATGGATTTTAACGTTCCAGTGAGGACATTAGCATACCAGCTATGGACATTCGGTTTTCTCTCACCAATTTTTAATTAATAGAGGGACGGGATCATTCAACCATTTCAAATCTGGAGACTGATAATGGCACTTCCAATGTTTTAGATATGATATAGCTAACGAGTCGAAAGACTTCAGTTTTTTTTCTTCTTTCTTTTTGGGAATCACGAGTATTGAATTTAAAATCTTTAATAAACTAATCATTCATTACTTATTATTAAATGTATTTTAAGTGTTTATACTAGCCATCCTTTACAAATAAATAAAAGGTTAAATTACTTTACTGCATATTTAAAAGTTTTGAATTGAGTTCTTATATTTATTTTTTGTTTCTAATTAAATATTTATTCTTATTTTCTTATTAGATTTTTTTTAACAATTGGCCCGCACAGATAATGGTTTATTGGAAGTGTTGTGAATAATTTTCGATACCATGCAAATAGGCTGGTAAAAGTCCAATAAATAGACTCAGCTGATAAAGGTTCAGCTCATCCAGGATTGACGCCGTTAAACCAAGACATCAGGTCGTCAAATGTGAGTTCAGGTCACTAATCAACACGAGTCAAAGTAGCAAGCTCAAGTCTTGATAACAAGGCCTAACTCGCAACTCGCAAAACGCATCCCCAACTATCAATGCAGGAAGATCCACTTAGTTTTCTACTTTAAAGAGAGTCCGTTATAATCATCAACAATAATCTATTATACAATCCTAATCAAGTCATAATACTTATCGATATTTGAATTACGTTCAACCTATAACATCCCAACCACTATAAATAGAGGTTAAAATCATTGTACAAAGGAGATACAATACATATACAATCAATCATCAGATATAATACACTTAGCAAAAGAGTAATAAAAGTCGTGGATATAGGAGTCAAACTGACTTTAGCTGAACCACATTAAAAATTTCTGGTATCTCCCTATTCTTCTCCTTTCTCTCTCTCTTTCTCTTTTTATGTTCAATCTATAGTTCGGAGTCCTAAACTTGGGATGACTGAATTCATACGACCTACTACTTGGCATTGCATTCATGTGACCCACTGAGCGACACGATTGCTGTGGCGCAACCTACCTGACCACTTAACTCATGCTAGCTGAGGTGCAATTCTCATAGGACCTACCTGGGCACACAATCCGTGTAACCTGCTTCAGCCTGACAAATATACATTATCATGGTTCACAAGTTAAGAAGACCAATTGGGCATTTAACTTAGCTAATGTCTATTAAGCTGTGATTTGCAGGAATCTATTCTTGTCAACCTACATGTTATATTCTATGGTATTTGGAAAAGCAAGAGAATCATGACAAATTCATTAAAAACCTCAGTCAACGAGATAAAATTATAAATGAAAGATTCAAAAATATAGATCAAAGTAGGCCTACAGCTATCATATCCTAAGAGGAAGGCTGGCTTTTAGAAGATAAAAACTTGGTGAGCTAAAGAAACAACCTATGAAACGAGTACATCATCCATCATATGATCATCTGCCAGACCGCTCTCAAGCTTCTCCTCATACTCCTGACGAGGAGGCAAAAAAAAAAAGATGAAAGAACTGAATGCTTCAGCGTCACCTTGAAGAAATAAGATTTGTACAAAACTTTCCAAAATCCTCAAAGAGGAATTGTCCATGGGAGCTTCCTATGTAGCAAACCATACATGCCCCATAATACCTCATCCAAGATCTCGACTGACAAAAACATGGGGGGCTCAACCAATGAGTCCATTAGATCACTAAACCCCTAGGAAGCAGGAAAAAAGATCTCTTATGCCTTAAATAACTAGTCTACCCTTACCAAAAGTACTCGAGACTGAACAAATGCCCTCAATCTAACAGTCCAATGAAAAATAAGGCTTGGTCACTGCCACGTTTACGACCAGTGGAAATACACATTAAATGTGGATAGTACAGGTAAGATGATGGGACACAAGTCTGAACGACAACATTGCATATTGAAATTGTGAGCTTTTACTAGCAAGACTTCAGCTCCCAGTATGTAAAATGAACTGAGAGTTGGGAGACTAATGTTGTGGGTAATTTTCGGTACCATGCAAATGGGCTGGTAAAAGTCCAATAGACAGACTCAGTTGATAAAGGATCAGCTCGTTTAGGATTAAGGCTACTAGACCAAAATATCAGGTCGTTAAATGCAAGCTTAGGTCGCTGGTTAACATGGGTCAAAGCAACAACTTCAGGTCATGAAAATAAGGCCTAGCTCGCAGCTCGCAGAAAACGTTCCCAATTATCAATTCAGGAAGATCCGTTCAGTG
The DNA here is from genome assembly GCA_026873985.1 of Saraca asoca. NCBI lineage: Eukaryota > Viridiplantae > Streptophyta > Magnoliopsida > Fabales > Fabaceae > Saraca > Saraca asoca. The sequence continues at coordinate 1,436 of JANHAO010011219.1, read as the reverse complement.
TCCTACTTTAATGAGAGTCTATTATAACTATCAACCCTTATCTATTATGTAATCTTAATTAAGTTATGATGCTTACCGATATTTGAATCACATTTAAACTATAACACTCTAGCCATTATAAATAGGGGTTAAAATCATTGTACAAGGGAGAAACAATAGATACACAATCAATCATCAGATACAATACACTCAGTAAAAGAGTAATAAAAGCCATAGATGTAAGAATTAAACTAACTTTAACTGAACCACGTTAAAAACTTCTATTGTCTCTCTATTCTTCCTCTCTCTCTGTTTCTCTTTTACGTTTAATTTGCAGTTTAAGGTCTTGAACTTGGGTTGATCGGATTCGAACATCAACAAGAAGTTTATGAAATAAGAGATAAAAAATGCATTATTTTTCTCTAAAAATAAAATAATTTTTTATAATGTCATAATTTTATCTAAATTATTTGTCACTTAAATATAAATAAAAATTCTATATAAGTTATACATCAATAATTATTAAGCTACATCAAAAGAGTGTTATCTTAGCATGCAAATTAAAAATAAATCTAAGAGAAAAATGATTGGAAGTATCTAATTAAAAATAAAAAATAAATATAAGAATTCAATTTAAAACTTTTAAATTATAAAAATCTAATTAAAAAATGAATAAAATTACAAGGAGGAGTGAAATATTTTAACCTAAATAAAAATACATGAGACTAAAATCTTATTTTGTATTCCTGTAAAGTTAAATATTTCTCAATTTAATTCTCATATAGAGTTAGTATCATTTTAGTTTCTAAATGTTAGGTCCATCCCCCTTTTTACAAATACTTAACAATTTTGCTGCCTTGTCAGCGTTAGATTTGATATAATCCTTTAAATGCTGACTTGGCATGTTTTCATCTCTATTATGGTCTCTATTACTTTGGATTGTGATTCATAGTTTGTTTTTATTATAGTTTCTTGTCTTAGCAATCTCTCTTGTCTCTTTACCAACTACTCAAGATCCTTACCACCGTATCCAGTAATTTACAATCTTTTTTACTTTATTACTAAAAAAAAAAAAAAAACAACTCATAACTTTATACTGTTGCAATTGTCTCATATTTATAATTGAAAAAAAACTTTGAGATTATACTCATTATTTATCTCCCGTTATATATTTACTAGCATTGATACAAAATTAAGACTTTTTATTAATTTTTTATTGAAAAAGATATAAACAAAACCTTAATTAATTACACAACTTTTAAGTCCTTGTATACGAAAAGTCGATGATTCTTCGTTTAAACGGCAGATATATATGGCACTTTCACACAAATAGTTAAAACTTAAGCCATATCCCAAACACACCCCCCCCCCCCCCCCCCCAAAAAAAAAAAAAAAAAACACAAAAACCCAAAAAAAGAAATTTTTTTTTTTTTTTTAATTAATTTTTTATTTTTCCT
>JANHAO010011218.1:0-17182 GCA_026873985.1 Saraca asoca | reverse complement strand
GACCCGTACTCGCCGGTTCTGTGTTACAACTACGCCGTGCGCTTGCGGTTATATTTAAAACGTACAACAGTTTGTTGTTGCATCAGCCACTAAGGAAATCAAGTGGGAAGAGACCTTTGGCCCAAATAAGCTAACCCAAAAGGCGAGGCGAGTAGCTCCAACTAGTGCAAAAAGAGAAGCAATAGCAAGAGTAGCAAAGAGGGTCAAAAGGATGGCTTTGATAATCAGGTCACAAAAAAGGCCAAAAATAAGTGACCTTAGTGATGTGTATGTTTTTCACAAGCGCACAGTGTATTTGTAGTAGATTCTGGCGAATACAAGTCGAATCCCACAGGGATCTTTTTATCAATTACTAGAGTATTGCAATTGCAATTGTCTAAATCAAAGAGTATTAAAGGGAAGAAAGACTTAATGAATAAGCAAAAAGCAGTAAACAAATAATGAAAAGATCCAATTATAAAAAGACTAAGATTAGGATTCACCATAATTATGATCTTCAATAATTAATTGAAATATTTTCTATTATGATTACTTGATTAATTGCGGATGGTTTAGCCAAAATTAATTACTAGCCTCTTTCAAGGTCTAATAATAGTATTTAAATTAACCCAATTACCTACTTTCGTCGTTTAGATTAATTTAAACCCTTTAAGATCTAAGCAAACCAATTCAAATCCTAAAGAAACTTAATCGACTTTTGTGATTAAAATCTCTTTATTCAATTATTAGTTTTCTGGTGATAATCTTCTCCTTTTGGTACTTCAACTATCTACCTAAGATAAGATAAAACATTGGTCAAATACTTTATCTAGAACATAGCAGGCATAATAGTTGAATCAAATTAAACCAGGTAATCACAATAGAAAATCAATCATTAACATCAAAGAATCATAATTGGGTTATTCTCAATCCTAAGATAAATATTTACTCAGACATGATAAATTGAAAAACTAAATTTATTAGTGTAAAGGAAAGCATAATGTTTAAAACAAATAAAGAAAGAAAGAAAAGATTAAGATGAAAGAAGAAAACTATAATGAACATAAACTAAGATTGTTGTAAGAACTTAAAGCAAAGAAGGAACCCTAAATTGAACTTAAAAAACTCTCAAGAAAATAAAGAAACTCATAATCTAGCTTAATCATAATTAATGAATAGCTAATGTATGACTAATGAATGAATCAGGCTGCTCAAGATCAGCTTATATAGCAGTTTTCAGGCTTGGAACACGATCGTGCTTCAAGACACATGCTGGCCATGTTTCGGGCTAGAGCTTGCTGGATTTCTGCTGGATGTTGCACCAAACACGGCCGTATCCCAGGACACGGCCAAGCTGTGTTCGGTGTTGGGTTCTTCAACTTCTTCAGCTTCAAATCATGGTTTCACTTAGGTTCTTCACATGGATTCTTCTTGATCCAAGTGTACTTCGAGCTTTTACTTTTATCCACCTTTCCATGCCATTTTGCTAACCTACAAAGACACTAAATAATAACAAAAGAGTAGAAAAATTACAAATTAATAATAAATCAAGAGGTAATAATCATCATAATAATGTGCATTTTACTCATTTATCAACTCCCCCATGCTTAAACCTTTGCTTGTCCTCAAGCAAATTATTATATGAACACATTAGAAAGGGGAGAATTTACACTTTCAATTTAAATAAACGGATATGGCATAACTAATTTCATTCCCAATCAGCAAGACATCAATAGAAATATAAACAAGCATTCAAGGGTTAGTCTTCACTCGTCTAATATCAAACCTCAGTTTCTGTATTATACACCTCACCTATTGTTATCATAATTTTCATGCACCAAATGACCCTTAAGACACTCAAGTAAGATCCTCATCCTTCAGATCTCCCTAGATTGCCTTACCTTTATTTATTTACTTATCAACACATATACATTTTTTTTCACTTTTTTTTTGCCAGTGAGTGCATTTTATACTCCATCTCACTGAGGTGCTAGACATCTAAGTACTCATACCAAAGGCCTTTTTGGAACTCGAAATTAGGTACTCATAGCAAAGACCTTTTTGGGTATTTTTTTTATGTTTTCCTTTCTTTCTATTTTTTTATTTTATTTATTTTATTTTTTGAAAGGAATATTGGACACCCTCATTCTTCACCTCTCCCTAACTTCACACTTTCACAGTGCCAAGATTTATAAGATGCATGCAAATTGCAGTTCAACAAATAAAGTTTTTTTAAGAAACCTAAGGTTCAATTCCAAGAAAGAAAGACTAAACCAAAAATACTCATTCAAAATCTATTTCAAATCAGGCTTTCATGAGTTTAAAACCAGTTATTACCATATCAGTTTATTAGGAGAGTTATTAACTTTGTGATTTAGCAAAAAATGAAACATGAATCAAAATGAAAAGCAATTATAAAACAGAAAATAGACCAAAAGCCAGAAAGTAAGTACCCCCATGCTTAAATTCTACATTGCCCTCAATGTAGCTAATAAATATAGGATCATAAAGGAAGGGAAAAAAGCTTACCAACTTATGGTTTTCAGATTACCAAAAGCCAGAAAGTAAGTACCCCCATGCTCAAATTCTACATTGCCCTCAATGTAGCTAATAAATATAGGATCATAAAGGAAGGGAGAAAAGCTTACCAACTTATGGTCTTTAGTTTTTTTTTTAAACCATGGATGGAACACGGTTGCGTTCCAAGACACAAGTGAGCTGTGCTTGGTGTTGCCACATTTTAGTTCTAAAGATTGCATGGAACACAGCTGTGTTCTAGGACACAACCAGGCTATGTTTGATGCTGGAGTTTTTTCCTTATGAGTGTGCTCGAAACACGGCTATGTCCTAGGATACACCCTAGTTATGTTTGGTGCTGTCCATCTCGTTCTTGCTTGAAATTCTTCAAGTGATTTCTGCATCAATCCTTCCCTTAAAAGGTGCTTGTCATAAAGAGATAATCATGTAACTCAAACCTCTAGTAAGTTCACAAATTCTCCACACCAAAAATTGAAAAAATGTAAAACAAAAGATGAACAAACTAAAAAGAATAAGGAAAAACAGAAAATGCAAAAAATAAAGACTTGGGTTGCCTCTTAAGATGCACTCATTTTAAGTCATGAGCTTGACTCCTTTGGCACTTTTATTTGATTGAAGGGAGCTCAGAGAGAATCTAAGTAGCTCTCTCTTTAGTTGGTTCTCCTGCCAAATAATGTTTAACACGCTAAATCTTCAATCTTTTCTTGTACAACTTCAGGCTAGGGGAAGGAGATTTTAGTTTGTCCTTTGGGATTTTATCTTCCTCCATAGTGTTGTGCTTTGCAACTACTTTCAATTTTTCAATTCTTGCTTTTGTAGGAGAGGTAGGCTTTTCATCAATCAGTTTAGCACACAACAACTTCAATATTCTTATCACAAATAAAAGAGTTTTTCACATGACAAATCTCAGGTGAGTAAGTAGAATTTTGCTTCTTAATATCTCCTCTCTTAGTTTGCTTAATTGTATCTATTTTGCAACATGATTCATCAATAGAGAGGCTTTCCATAGTAAGGACCTAATTAAATTCTATTTTCTCATCCCCTACATTCAGGGAAAGCTTTCCATTCTTTACATCTATAATGGCACTAGCAGCGAAGAATGATGGGGATCCAATCATCCTCTTCCATCTCTAAGATAACAAAGTCAATAGGTATGAAAAATTTACCAACTTTCAAAGGAACATCCTTCAAGATACCAATCGGATGCTTGATAGAATGGTCTACCAATTGTAAAGAGAGAGTGGTTGGCTTCAAGTCTCCCATCTAGAGCATTTTGCAAATAGAAAGAGGCATAAGGCTCACACTTGCTCCTAGATCACAAAGGGCATGGTCTATATGCAAGTCACCAATGGAGCAAGGAATGGAAAAGCTACCAGGATCCCTGAGTTTAGGAGGTGATTTGTTCTGGATGACTGCATTGCACTCTTCAATTAAAGAGACTGTTGCATGCTCTTCTAATTTCCTTTTGTTGGATAGAATCTCCTTCAAGAACTTATCATAAGAAGGCATTTGTGAAATAGCTTCCAAGAAAAGGATGTTGATGTGTAGCTTCTTGAGGATTTCCCAAAACTTCCTATATTATTTTTCTAATCTTACCTTGATTAATCCTTGAGGGAAAGGCATTGGTGGCTTGTATGGCTCAAGAGGTATATATTTGGGTTCTTCTTCTTCTTTATCCTCCTCTTTCTTAGCTTCATCTTCCTTAGAGTTCTTGCTTTCCTTTTCATGCTCATCCATTCTAACTTCCTTTATGCTTATCTCAGGTCCTCCTAATTGTTTTCCACTCCTTAAAATGATAGCATTACAATGTTCCCTTGGATTTTCTGGTTAGCCTAGAAGTTTTCCTAGACTTCTGGTTGAAAAACTGGCTTGTTGGGCAATCTGAGTCTCAAGCATCTTGTTATGTGTAGCCAGTGAATCAACCTTGGAAGCTAGCTCCTTGATAGCCTCATTAATAGTATGATTTTGTGCCCTAAATTCCTTATTCTATTTAGTTTAGACCACTATAAAATTCTCTATCATTATCTCCAAATTGGACTTTGGTGGGAGTGGAGGATTAAGTGGTCTTTAGGGTTAAAAACCAGGGGGTTGCATGAAGTTATTCTGAGAAGCAGGATTTGGATTCTGACGATAGGAGAAATTGGGATGATTCCTCTTGCCTTGGTTATATGTACTGGAAAAGGGGTTATTTGGCTGGCCAAAATTGTTGACTAGATTCACTTGCTCACTACCTTGAAAACAAGGATTCCCCAATTGGCATTCAGCAGCTATATGGCCTATACATCCACAAATTTCACACGAAATCCCAGAATAGCCCACTACATTCACACTTAGCTTGTCTAATTTCTAGAAAAGAGCATCTACCTTGAAGGATAGGTGATCAATTGCATCAATCTCATATTTTCCCAGATGCTTCTTTGCTAGAGCTTGATCACATGACCATGAGTAATAATTTTGAGCCATGTCCTCTATCAATGTGTACGCTTCATCCACAATTTTGTTCATAAGTGCTCCACCTATGATGGCATCGACTGATATGTAGGTGTTGTACAAGAGTCCATTGTAAAATGTATAGACTATTAGCCACTTTTCTAATCCATGGTGGGGACATAATCCCAGTAGCTCCTTGAATTGCTCCCAAGCTTCATATAATGATTCTCCATCTTACTGAGCAAAAGTCATGATTTGATTGCGTAGTTGAGCTATCTTGCTTGGTGGGAAATATTTAGCCAAGGCTTATGATAATTGCTCCCATGTTGCAATAGATCCAAGTGGCAGTGAGTACATCTATGCTCTAGCCTTGTCCCTTAGAAAGAAAGGAAATAGTCTCAATCGGATAGCATTAGGAGAAACTCCATTAGCTTCAAAGTATCACAGTATTTGAGGAAGACCAACAGATGAAGGTTTGGGTCTTCACTGGGAGATCCTCCAAACTGGTTATGCTACACCATTTATAGAAATGCAGGCTTCAATTCAAAATTATTAGCTTCTACAACTGGTCTAACTATACTAGGACTTATACTATGGCTGTCTGGTGTAGTGAAGTTTTTCGACGAATGGTTGTTTTGTTGTTCCATGGCTAAAGATGCTGATTGATCTTGTTTCTTTTGTCTCCTCCTTCTTTAAAGTGCCATTTCAATCCCTAGATATAATTGAACAAGATTTTCAGGGACTCTTTGCATAAAAGGAAACTCCTACAGAAAAGAAACAAGGAGTAAAAGTAACAAAAGAAAATGATTAAAAGAAAAAGAAAAGGGATTTAGATTAGCTTTATTGCAAAACTAACTAATATTGAAAATAGAAAGATTCCCGGTAATGAAGCCAAAAACTTGATGTATATGTTTTTTGTAAGCGCACGGTGTAGTTGTAGTAGATTCTTATGAATACGGGTCGAATCCCACAGGGATCTTTTTATCAATTACTAGAGTATTGCAATTGCAGTTGTCTAAATCAAAGAGTATTAAAGGGAAGAAAGACTTAATGAATAAGCAAAAAGCCGCAAACAAATAATGAGAAGATTCAATTATAAAAAGACTAGGATTCGGATTCACCACAATTATAATCTTCAATAATTAATTGAAATATTTCCTATTATGATTACTTGATTGATTGAGGATGGTTTAGACTAAATTAATTACTAGCCCCTTTCAAGGTCTAATAATAGTATTTAAATTAACCTAATTGCCTACTTTCATGGTTTAGATTAATTTAAACCTTTTAAGATCTATGCAAACCAATTCAATCCTAAAGAAACTTAATCTACTTTTGTGATTAAAATCTCTTTATTCAATTATTAGTTTTTCGATGATAATCTTCTCCTTTTAATACTTCAACTATCTACCCAAGACAAGATAAAACATTAGCCAAATACTTTATCTAGAACATAGCAAGCATAATAGTTGAATCAAATTAAACCAGATAATCACAACCGAAAATCAATCATCAACATTAAAGAATCATAATTGGGTTATTCCCAATCCTAAGATAAATATTTACTCAGACATGATAAATTGAAAAACTAAATTTATTGATGTAAAGGAAAGCATAATGTTTAAAACAAATAAAGAAAGAAAGAAAAGATGAAGATGAAAGAAGAAAACTATAATGAAAATAAACTAAGATTGTTGCAAGAACTTAAAGCAAAGAAGGAACCCTAAATTGAACTTAGAAAACTCTCAAGAAAATAGAGAAACTCATAATCTACCTTAATCCTAATTAATGAATAGCTAACGTATGACTAATGAATGAATCAGGCTGCTCAAGATCAGCTTATATAGCACTTTTCAGGCTTGAAACATGGCAGTGCTTTGGGACACGGGCTGATCGTGTTTCAGGCTAGAACTTGGATTTTTACTGGATGCTACACTAAACACGGCCGTATCCTAGGACAAGGCCAGGCCATGTTCGGTGTTGGCTTCTTCAACTTCTTCAGCTTCAAATCATGGTTTGACTTGATTTCTTCACATGGCTTCTTCCTTAGCTTCTTCTTGATCCAAGTGTGCTTCGACCTTTTACTTTTACCCACTTTTCCATGCATTTTTGCTAACCTACCAAGAAAAATGCAAAACACAGTAGTACCAAGAACAAAAACACTAAACGATAACAAAAGAGCAGAAAAATCACAAATTAATAATAAATCAAGAGTTAATAATCATCATAATGATGTGCATTTTACTCATTTATCGCTCAGCATCAAGGTCGTCATGATAGCTATAGCATCCTACCGGACACTTAGGATAGGATCTTTGTAATAGAGAAAGATAGGGAGGACTTTAGGAAGCCCAAACCCCTAAGGACTCTTAAGAGGCTCAAGGACAGAGACAAGTTTTCTGCCTACCACAATGAGATTAGGCACAATACCTTAGACTACTAGACACTCAAAGATGTAATTACGGATTTAATCAAGAGAGGTCACTTAAGAGACTATATAGTGTGACCTTTAAGACAGCGACCTCAGCAACCCTAGTAACCAGTGCAACACCAGTGCTAACAAACTCCTAAATAGGAAGAAGCACCTTTAATGAGAACTATATTTGCCATCTACGGTGGGCCTCACATCCCAAGTACTTCAAATAGGTCGCATGATTGCTACGTGTGAGAGGGAAACCACATCTTGCTCGTGGATCACAGTGAATTTGAAAGACTCACCAAAAGAGCAAGGATGACCTCAAACAACATCACCTTCATAGATGAAGATGCACGGGGAATACATGCTCCCCATAATGATGCGCTGGTCATCCGAGCCAAAATTGGCAATGTCAAGGTGTGAAGAATAATGATTGATACTAGCAGCTCAGTGAATGTTATGTATGAAAGGTGCTCCGAACATATGGGTTTGAGCATGAACCAGTTAAAGCCTTCCCTAGAGCCCTTCTACGGCTTCACAAGGGATGCAATATTACTAGTGGGATAGATTAAGCTTCCTATTACCCTAGGAGATTTAGATTGCCAAGCCACTGTCTTGGTGAACTTTTTGATTATAGACTGTCCCTTAGCATATAATATGGTGCTAGGGTGACCTACAATGAATGACCTAGATATGGTCACATTGACCAGGACACTTACGATCAGATTCCCGACCCCCAATGGAGTCAGATGTGTGCGAGGTGAGTAGCACATATCCCGATGCTGCTATAAAGATGCAATCAAGCTATGGTGAGAGAAAAGAAGGTTAACATGGTTTCTAGTTGAGAGCCACGAGCTGTGAGCACAACAAGGGTTAGCCACAACCTCATCCCCCGTAAGGTGGTAAATAGAGCAACTGGTCTAGCAGAGGAGCTCAGAGATGTACAAGTTAGCAAGGCAGATGCTGAAAGATGCCTTAAGTTAGGAAAAAACCTACCTCCAAATGTGAAGGCCCAATTAACTGAATTCCTTAAGGTAAACCTAGATGTATTCTCTTGGAACCATAAAGACATAGTGGGGATTGATGCCAGGGTCATGTCACATAAGCTTAACATTGATCCTCATCATGAACCAGTTTGCCAAAAAAAGGAGACCTATAACTGCTAAATATTATATTGCTCTTAAGAAAGAAGTGGATAAACTTTTAATCAACAAGTTTATCTAAGAAGCTCACTACCCAACCTGGGTGGCTAACCTTGTGCTCATTAAAAAGAAGAATAGGAAGTGGAGAACTTGCATTAATTTCACAAACCTTAACAAGGCATGTCCAAAGGATAGCTTCCCTCTCTCGAGGATTAATCAGCTCGTGGATGCAACTGCTAGACATTAGCTTCTTAACTTCATAGATGCCCACTCTGGGTACAATTAGATCCCCATGAACCCACAGGATGAGGAATACACTACATTCATCACTGACCACAAGCTATATTGTTATAAAGTGATGCTTTTTGGACTAAAGAATGTAGGGGCAACCTACCAATGGTTAGTAAATATGATGTTCAAGGAACAGATCAAAAAAACAATGGAGGTGTATATGGATGATATGTTGGTGAAGTTTGAACAGGTCATTAACCATGTTCGTGATCTAAAGGAGATGTTCCAAATTCTAAAGAAGTATCAAATGAAGCTGAATCCATACAAATGTGCATTTGGGGTGGCTTTGGGAAGGTTCCTCAAATTCATGGTCAATAACAAGGGAATCGAAGTGAACCTGAAGAAAATCAAGACACTCATTGACATGAGATCCTTGACCAAAGTCAAGGATGTGCAAAGCCTTAATGGTCAGGTTGTAGCACTCAGTAGGTTTATATCAAAAGTAACAGATAAGTGCATCCCCTTCTTCGATGTACTGAAGAAAGTAAAACACTTAGAGTGGACCAAGCAGTGCGAGGTTACTTTTCAACAACTGAAGGCATATATGGGCTGAGCTCCTCTTTTGTCTAAACCAAAGGAAGGTGAGAAGCACATCCTTTACCAAGGAGTATCTCAACAAACTCTTAGTGTTGCATAAGTATGAGAAGATGGAGCTCAGTTTCCAGTTTACTACATAAGTAAGAGGCTACTAGACATTGCGACGAGGTACTCACTGATAGAAAAGCTTACGTACTACCTTGTGATCACATCAAGGAAGTTATGACCTTATTTTTAGGCACACAACATAGAGGTGCTCATACAGTTCCCTCTTAGGCAGATCTTACAAAAGACAGATATCTCAGGTCGTCTGCTTAAGTGGATAGTTGAGTTAGTTTAGTTTGATATTGAGTACAAGCTTAAACTGACAATCAAGGGGCAAGCCTTGGTGAATTCAATTGCAAAGTTCACAAGGCCCATGGAAAAGGAAGCAGAGGCCTCAAAGGGTCTATATTGGGAATTATATGTTGATAGATCATCAAGCAAGTGGAAGGTTAGGGTAGAAGTGTTTTTAATCAACCCAGAAGGGCACAAAATCCTTTGTGCACTGAGATTTGGCTTTCAGGTCATGAATAATAAAGCAAAATATAAAGCATTATTAGCAGGCTCCATTTGGCAAGAGAGATGCGAGCTAAAAATTTAAGGATATTTAGTGATTCCCAGCTTATTGTCTGTCACATACAAGATGAATATCAGACAAGGGGGTTAAAAATGGCCACCTACCTTCAGAAGGTTTAGGAATTGCTTGGCTCTTTCCAGTGTTACGAGGTTAATTATATTTTGCAAGCTCAAAACACACATGCAGATGCATTAGCCCATTTGGCCATAACTAAAGATGCAGATTTCTTTGGGACAATCCCAGTGGAGTTTCTTCCATCACCAAGCATATATCAGAAGGATGTTATGATGATAATTGCCATGGTGCAAGGCTCATGGATAGGTTCGATCATAAATTACCTATAAGATGGCAAGTTGCCAGAAGACAAGCTAGAAGCATGTTGTCTACAAGCTCGAGCAACTAGATATTGTATCAAGGATGACATGTTATATAAAAAGGGATTCTCAACTCCACTCTTAAGGTGCATAGATGGCCATGACTGTGACACAATCTTGAAGGAAATTCATACTGACCATTGCAGAAATCATGTTAAGGGCTATCTTTAGCTCAAAAAGCACTCTGACAAGGATTTTATTAGCTTACAATAAAGCAGGACACCATTGACCTCGTCAGAAAATGTCACAAGTGCTAGAGGTTTGCCAAGGTCCCATGAGCTCCACCAGTCTACCTATAATAGATGGCCAATCCATAGCCCTTTGCGATTTAGGGCATGGACCTAATCGAACCACTCCCGATAGGTTGTAGGAAATGCAAGCATGCGGTAGTTGCTATTGATTATTTCACCAAATGGGCAGAGGCAAAAGAATTGATGGAAATCTCTTCTGTGAGGATTGAAAAGTTCATATGGACCAATATTATTTACAGGTTTAAAGTCCTTCAATAGATCGTGACTGACAATGGGACCTAGTTTAATAGCAAGCAGCTCATCAAGTTCTACAACGATCTTAAAATTGTAAAGAGTTTCTCAGCTGTAGATCATCCTTAGGCTAATAGACAAGTTGAGGCTATCAACAAGATCATCAAATAGATCTTGAAGATAAGGTTGGAGGCTAAAAAGGGAGCATGGGTAGATGAGCTAAAGAAGGTGCTTTGGGTTTATAAAACTATAGCTTGCAACACCATAGGAGAAACTCCCTTTTTCAATGGTGTGGAATTTGAAGTGACTTCACAACGACAAGCTACATTTAGTCTAGAGGATAACGATCAACTGCTTGTTGCAAACCTTGACCTTATAGAAGAGACAAAGGAAATAGCTTGCCTTAAGGTCGTGACCTATCAGCAACGGGTCATGAGATACTACAACTAGAAGGTTTGCGTTTGATGCTATAAAATTGGTGATCTTGTACTATGCTTTATTCTTCTTGGAACTCGTAAAGCTAGTGACGGGACACTAGGTCTAAACTATAAGGGCCCATACATAATCAAGGAAAACTTAGGAAACGAAACTTATCACTTGATGAATATGAATAGGGCTAAAGTTCCTCGTGCTTGGAATGCTGAGCATCTACGCCCATATTTTCAATAGAGATTTTAGCTTACTCTTCAAATTATGTAATATTATTTACAAATTAATAAAAGCACTCAAGTTTTTCCTTTAATTTTTAGATCGATATTTATTAATTTTTAAATAAAATCTCAACAAAGTATTATACAAGAAGTGAGCTAAGAAAAAGGTCATGGAATGCTAGCTGAGGTGTATTCATGTGACCTACCTGGGCAACTAGATTGCTAGCTAAGGCACATTCATGTGACCTACCTGGACAACAAAACTACTAGCTGAGGTGAATTCATGTGACCTACCTGGGTAACAAGATTAATAGTTGAGGCACATTCATGCGACCTACCTAGGCACTTAACTCATGCTAGCTGAGGTGCATTCATGTTAACCTAGGTGTTATCATTTATGGCCTACTGGGCATTCATCTCGACAAAATATCCATTCATTCATGGTTTGCTAATAAAGGTCTTATCTACGACTTATTGAGCATTTAACTATAGAAATTAAGAAGAATAAAGTTGGAACATTATAAAGATTCATTAAAAAAAACCTCCTTTAACAAGGTAAAATTACAAATGAAAGTTCATATTCACATTAAAAATTAATTGGCTATAATCATGGCGTAAGGAGTCTGGTCTTTATAAGCTGTGCTCTGGTGGGCTGGAGGTTCTACATACGAGGCAAGTAGGTCATCCATCATTTGATCATCAGTGGTTTCCTTAACCTGTAAGCTACTCTCTCTTTGGATTGCGCCTTGAGCTAGAGAAATTTCACCTGTGGACCCTACAACCTTATTGGAAGAAGCAACCTTCGTGGCTCCCTCGAAGCCCTTTATGGTCTTAAGAACATCCCATCAAAAAAAGAGAAGTCCATCTTTAGGTGTTGCTCCTACATAATGTATAAGAAGATGGCAATGGTTTTAGATTCCACATTTTCTTTTACTTTTGCAACCAGCACAGCTGTCTCTGCCTTAACCCGAGTGACCTCTTCTTTTTCTAGAGCAACTTCATCCCTGGCCACCTCATACTTCTTCTCAGTAGCCTTAACTTGCTACACTACCGCATCTAATTTTCCATTTACTGTTGTCAGCTCATCAACTACTTTATTGAGGTCTGATGAAAGGCTGGATATAATAGCCTCGTGATTTGCCACCTTGCGAGATAGAGCTTCCCTGACTTTTTTTTTAGTGACCTTGGCATTTCTGGCTCTATATTTCAGCTTTGATGTCTAGCAGATGTAGTAACCAAGTAGCCCTTAAGTTTTTCCTTCCCTTCCACCCAAGCTAGGAGCTTATCCCTCAACTTTATGGATCCCAGCACGCTTTGAAAAATCAAATGGTCAAGTTAGATTACAAAGAGGCAAAAGAACCAAAGTGAAAGGACTTTACTTACTAGTAGGCCATGATGAGTTACATAGCCCATCAATCCTTCACCCAAGAGCTCCTCCGACTCCAATGCTCTGGCTCTAATGCAGGGCCCCAGGATCAACTCAACATTCTCCAAGAGGAAGTCGAAGTACTCCCCCATCTTTGGGCTAAGACCAGAAAGTCGCTCCTCAGCCTCGACCTCAGGTGCTACCTATTTTAAAGTAGTAACTCTCTTCCTTTTGTCCACCCTTTGCTTTTTGGCAGGGGGCTCAGATGGGGATGTGACCTTGATCACCTCAACCACCTCAAGATGCAAGGTGGGAACCGATACCTATGAGGATGCCACTGTTAAGGCCAAAGAAGATTGACTTGTAGTAGCAGGGGCTACAACAGCATCAGGAGCTGATGAGGTCGTGACAATAGCAGTCAATAGATCGAGCAAAAGGAAAGGTTGGTGGCTTTCAGAGGTTAAGCTTTACCATGTTTTCATAATCTTGAAAGTTTATTAGGCTGACCTTCTTAATTTAGCAAGCTCCAATCTCTCTAGTGAGCTCGATATATAAAGCCAGAGCAAGCTTGTGTGAATGCAAGAGATCCTCGTCAAATTTGAGGTCATTTTTGAGATCATCCATAGCAGTGAACTAGTCCAACACTTTAACCTGCTTAGCCCCAAGTGTTAGTTTCTCCTTGCTAGCCCCATCTGTAAAATGAAATAGAATGTCAAAAAAAATATAAGTACATGAATTCATGGAAGCTTGCACATCCTCTACTCACTTACCAGGAGTAAGAACAAAGCTAAAGTTACAAAGATAATGCAAAGACTGGCAAGAAAGATAAAACTAGTGGGTTTTATAGTTCCCTACATTAGATTTTCCCTTGGCGTCACCTTATAGCAAAATTCTCTTATGCTCAGTCTAGCAAGCTAAAAGGTAATATAACCTATCTCCCTGACCTATGCCCTTAAGGCTATAAAGATAGCATAGAACCCTTGCAGAAGGTGTAGGAGATTATTCCTAAGATAAATGAGTGCAAGGGAGGTGAGCTAGGAGTAAGAATTTGGTGTGAGCTGGAAAGGGTAGAGTTTTAGTTTATTCAACAAATCAACAATAAAAGGATGAACTGGGAACCTAAGCCTAGCAATGAGATGGTGAGTCCTAATAGCAACAAATCCTGAAGGAGGATAAGCTATGTGGTCTTCAGGGGAAGGTACCATGATGTGATAAGCCTTAGGGAGTTAGTATGATTTAATAATGCTCTTAAGTTTATCAAGCCTGATGGTCAAAGAGTGGTGATTAAACACTACGCAATCTGAAGACCTCTCACTCCCAGTGACCTACTGCCTTTCAGTGGGGTTAGGATGAGTAGAAAACCTCTCAACGACCTCACCACTCCTAAAGGCTGCTTTATCTATAAAACGCATCAACTTCTCACTTCGGGAAAGGGAGTTAGAATCATCAACACTCCCTACTTGGTGACCTTGGCGTCTATGAGTTGCCATCTAAATATAAGGAGGAATAGTTAGGTCGCTTCAAGCAAACCATACTTAAAAGCTAAAACTTCTATCTGCTAGACAGGGAATTTTCTATGCAACAAGTCATACACAGCTCATCAGCACATCTAAGACACAGACCACTCAAAACATAAGGGGCTCGACTAATAAGCCTATCAAGTTGCTAAACTTAGGAAATAAGTAGAAAGCTAGACTTTACAATTTGTGACCTTAAACTACAGGCATCTTGTCAAATAGATGGCATGCTAGTTTCCATAAACAATAGAAGAAGCGCAAGCAAGCATACAACAAAATCAATTGGCGCACAAAAAATCCTAGTAACTAATGAGCATGCATCAAACTCTCCAAGTAACAAAGTATCAGAAATCCACAAAAGCAAGACACTGGTGAAAAATAGAAGCTTAGAACCAAGGAAGTGTAACTTACCGTATAAATGAAGTGAGATAAATTCTGAACAGAATGATCGATCTCATGTAACCTGAATCTAGAAACTACAATTGCAAACTAGGTGAAGCAGAAAAGGCGAAGAATCATGGTGGCTATCTGAGAGCTTAAGAAGCAAGTGAGAAGTAAAAGCACTGACTTTCAAAAGTGAGAGGGAAAAGAGGGTTTTTCTCACCTTATAAAGCTCAATTGGCCTCACCGTTAGATTTGGAGACTAATCAACTACCTTTGATCTAATAGTCCAACAAATAGCAAGGCTCTGTCATTGTTGTGCTGACAGCTATGAGAAAATGGGCGCATTAAATGTGGTAATGATGGCATGGGTTAGCACAAATGAAATGATAGGACAAAAGTCTAAAATGACAACATGGCAAATCACAGTTGCTAGCTTTTACCAGTGAATTACAACTCCCACTCCACAGATTGTGCTAAGAGCTGGGGGCTAATGTTATGGGTATTTTTAGGACCACACAAATGGGTTAGTAAAAGCTCAATAAACAAGCCCAACTGATAAAGGCCCAGCTCAACTAGGATTGAGGTCACAGGAGCAAGGCATTAGGTATCCAAATACGAACTCAAGTTGCTGGCCAACTAGGGTCAAAGCAGCAACCTCAAGTAAGCATGCCTTCCCATCTATCAATTCAAATAAGATCGTTTAATTACTTATTTAATAGGAATCCATTATTAACTGTTGTAACAAATTTATGATTCATTTCCATTCTGAAATACATTATAACTGCTCGGCTACTATAAAAAAAGGGTGAAATCATTGTAAAATGAGGAGACAATACATACAGAATAATGAAAACTCAGCAAAATATTGAGAAATAATATAACGGTGGTCGTAGGCCTTGCATATGGCTAAACCACATTAAAGAGCTCTTGGTGTCCCTTATTCTTTCTCCCTTTCTCTTTCTTCCTAGCAAATTTGCCTTCACAACTTGTAGTTTGGGGTACCAAACTTAGGTTGACTAATTTTAGACGTCAGTAGGAAGCAATATAAAATGCAATTTCAATTCAAACTATTAAACAATATCACGTAGCAATCATCAAGAGATAATATCATTATCAAGTCAGTTAGGTTCATCTCCACCAAATCAAAAGATATTATTATGGAGCTATTATCAAATTAGTAGAAATTTTCTCTATCATATCATAAGATTATTATATTTTTTTATTCTAATATATAACCTTTTATTCCTTGTACTAATTTTTCTCCTTAATTCTTTCTTTTCCTTTAAAAGTTTCATGTTTATATAATTATAACTTAGATTTTGATTACATGTAATGCATTTCAAACCATTCTCTTTAGCCTTGTAATATAGCATCGGAGTATGCTAATCCAAGGCCTCTAATTCCTTTGATACAAACACTAAAACTCTTTTAGTCCAATCTCCAAATTCAACTTATCCACATGCAAGCAACACTTGATAACCAAACAATCAATCTCATTTCAATTCTAGGTCACAACCTCCATCTCAAGCCCATTTTATTGTTGCCTTATCCAGAGAATCCACCACAACTATAATCGTATTTACTTTCATGTCTAAACAAATTCAACAAATACTTTTTTTTTTATTTCTCCTAGCAATACTCTTCCACTAGCAAGTTTTGCAAGTGATTCTTAATTTTTTGTCTTTTTTTCCCAAATCATCTTGGATAATAGACTTTGGTGCATCAAATCACATGTTTCAGATTTTAGTTTATTAACTTTTTTGAATAATACAACTTGTTCACATCCTATTTGATTACCTAATGGTAACACTATTTCTATTTCAAATATTGGAACTACCAAACTAATTCTTACACTTAATTTATCATCGTTTTCATGCTCCTAATTTCAAATTTAATTTGATGTCTATTAGCAAAATTACAAAATTTCTAAACTTTGTTCAGTAATTTTTCTTCTTGACTTGTGTGTTTTTCAAGACCTACAAATGAAACGTGTGATTGGGATAGGTAAAGAATGGCATGGAATATATTTGTTGCTACCAAATACTCCTACTTGTTCTACTTTCATTATTCCATCATCTTCCATGGACATATGACATTGGCATTTGGGGCATCCAACTTTATCTTTGATACTAAAATTGAAGTAGCTAAACACCCGTATTTTTTTATAATAAATGTATTTGCATTATATACCCTCTCTTTAAGTATTGTTGTTTACCTTTTTTAATCAAAAATATTTCATGTTCTACTTGTTTTGATTTAATTCACATTGATGTTTAGGGTTCATATCATGTTCCTTATTTATATGGTCCATACTATTTTTTAACCATTGTGGATGACTTTTCTCATTGTACTTGGTTTATTTAATGTGTAACAAATTGATGTGCTGCAAACTTACTGCACGTTTTAAAAATACCGCAAGCGCACGGCGTAGTTGTAACACAGAACCGGCGAGTACGG